>OY856411.1:79310000-79510000 GCA_963693085.1 Alisma plantago-aquatica | reverse complement strand
CACTTAGTCATACTATGCATTATGACACATATAGAGTCAAAACCACATATTTTCATTGGCAATCCTATGAAAAAAGTCCATAGTGATATGTTCCCAATTCCACATGGGAATAGGGAGTGGTTTTAGGCTAGATGTTGGCTTTTTGTGTTAAACCTTGATCCGTTGGCACACAAAATACCCGACTACATACTCATCCACATCTCCCTTCCTGCATGGACATGAAACAATCCTTTTAGGTTGTTATAAATCTTAGAACTTCCTAGATGCATTACATACATAGAATAGTGATATGTTGGGTTTTAGGGGAGGCAGATAAGGCAGCGGAAACAAAAATTTTCTCCTCCCAAACCCAGAACAAGGAAATGCGTCAACGTCTATACAATAGGAAAGGGATGGTTTGTGGAATCATACCTTGTCCCGAGGCTTGCTCGACGACAATACCTTACGACAATACCCAACACACTCTCCTGCCACCAATTGCTTTCTACAGTTGTCTTTCCCTTGTTGTGCCTCCCTTATCCGGTAGCACTTGCTCAGGCTCTCTCTCAGTTACCAAAACTAGAGAGAACGACAACTTCACAGAGCAACTGGTTGCACTGAGTTGTACTTTGAGAAGCCCCCAATACCCCTATATATAGGAGGGTCATGGGACAGGGTTCTCCATCCCGGGCAATGCAGGACTAAAGCAGGAGTAGAAGGGTTTGCGATTTTCCACAAAAACAAACAACTCGCAACATGAACCGATCGTTTCATTTCTGAAATGGTCAGTTGGGGACCTGAGCCAGTCAGTTGACACCTCAACCGATCGGTTGGGACCCATGAAATGGTCGGTTCATTTCTGAACCGGTCGATTCATGGTCCTGATCAGTTCCCGATTGACTTTCCTTCTTTTGTTTCTAATTGGTATCAAATACCAATCCTTTTCCCAATCAAATTGGGAAAGTGAAATGAAAGGAAAATTCTCACAAATCCTACTTTCCCAACTTGCTCGGTTGCACCAGTTGAACCGATCATTTCAATCACTTGAAGCAATTGTTTCACCCTGTCCATGAGCCGATCGACTCACCAACTAGCCGATCGGCTCACCAAGCTGACCTGATCGGTTCATCACATGAGCCGATCAGCTCACCAACTGTGTCACGTACACATCCTTGTTTTATTCCTCATAGGAATGCAGTTTTAGTATCCATATGCCAAATGTCGTAGTCATTAAGTTGCAATCAACAAGAATCATCCTTCTCTAAATGTTATCCATGTGTCTTAACACTTAAGACTCATTTGCACTTACCATCAAGGTCATACCTTATGGTTCACATGGATGTCATTTAGGATGTAATGGTCATAAACCATAACTCAAAATTCGGTTCCTCATATTCATCTAGATAGTTGACTCATCACATGAACAACTCATCACATAGATAATTGAGGTGTATCCGTCAAGGATATAAGAACACACAACTCCTTGTGATTCTTAATGTCCTTTATTAGTGAAGGGTATTCTTTTATTAAGAAGAATTTAGTTATTTGATAATCATTCTCTAATTCCTTAGAGTATGATTCCTTCTTGATTTAGACATCATCATGCCTTAATCATGAGTTCACTATGATACACTATCATAATCACTCATAAGGATCTCAAACATTTGGTCCAAGTATTTCATTCATTGATCTCATCAAGAATTAGCATATTGGTATTTCTCTAAACATTTGGTCCAAGCACTTCATCTACGATAATCTTGAACACTTCAAGATATTCATATTGGTATTTCTCTAAACACCAATTGAAGTATTAGCATTTGTTCCAATAGGTATGTAAATACATCACATGTATCATACCTAATAGGATAATCATTCTCCCACTACCATTAGTGAAGATTGATTAATCATGTCCAAGATATTCATGTCTCTTATTGGTTCTCTAACCAAAAGAGTCTAGATTTATCCATCATATGGAAACTAGAAATAAATTTCTCATGATTGATGCTAATTTGATTGTTTGAGTTATCTATAACTTTTAGGTATCATTTTATCTTATGCATATCAAATACCACAAGATAAATAAGGCATTGCCACAAAGATCATATCTTTAGAAATTGAAACATCTCTTTATTAATTGCCATCATTGTCATACAATATGAAAAAATAAAGTGTTTCTATTTATTGGCAAATATGAAATAGCAGTTCATAACTATATTACATGCCTTTTAGGCTGAAAATAAACTAAAGTACTCCTATCTATGGCAACAACATTTGCCCCATTTATTGAGTGCTTTACACTTTACATCTTGGTATCATATACCTAAAAAGTGTTACAAGTTTACTTTCAGGACACCTTTAAGTAGAGATGTATGTCGCCTCCTTCTTCTTTTTTTCTTCCAGATAGAGAGGACAATTCCTTTTCCAATGTCTTGGCTTTTGACAATGGTGGCAATTTCCTTTCTTGGTCACGCCTCCCTTGGCCTTGAGAGCTGAAGACGACTTGGGCTGCTGGATAGCATCAAAACCTTTCTTAGCTTTGCCCTTGCCCTTGCAATGGGACTTGCCTTTCTTGCTCATGATCACCATCACAGACTTAGGCTTGTCCTTCTTCATCTGTATCTCGGCTGTCCTCAACATGCCCAACAACTCTGACAGTGGCCTATCAAAGTTGTTCATGTTGTAGTTCATCACAAACTGACTGTAGGATTCTGGCAACGATTGCAGTATCACGTCAGTAGCCAACTCTTGGCTCAGTGGAAATCCCAGTCTTGTCAGGTTCTCCACATGCGCAATCATCTTGAGTGTGTGAGGACCAACTGGATCTCCTTCTGACATGATGCACTTGAATAGTGCCCTTGAGAAATTGTATCTCTCTTGTCGTGCTTGATCTTCATACATATTTCTAAGATGCTGAATCATCTCAATGACACCCATGTTCTCATGTTGTCTCTGCAACTCGTGGTTCATAGAGCACAACATCAAGAATATAATCATCCCTTTCTGCCTTTGGTGCATTACGAGCAGGTTCCTCTGGAATTGGAGTATCCAGGACATAGAGCTTTCGCTCTTGAGTGAGAACAATTCTCAATGTCCTGTACCAGTCGTGGAAGTTTGTCCCATTTAGCTTGTCCTTTTCAAGGACCGATCGCAAAGAAAGTGATTGTTGTTTGTTGCCATTTGTAATACAAAAGGAAATATGCAATTTTAGTCCAAAAACTCATTTTTGACTTATTTGATTGATTTGAAAATTTTGATGATATAATTAGGCCTTTAATTAATTATCGCTCCCACTATTTTACTTCAAATTGATAGCCCTCACCATCAATTCGGAAGATTGCAGCGTACAACCTTCTAGTGGGCAAGATCCTGAAATCCTCTAAGTCATGGACCAGCTTGGGCTATCACCCACAACTTAGATCTCTCAGATAGGCAACTCTTGCCAATTGCATCATATGCAACTCTTGATAAGATGTCATATGCAACTCCTTGCCATGATCATATCCATGCCTCAAGGTGCTAGATCCTATCTAGGTCACCTTGTTAAGTCTGACCCAAAGCCAACACCATGAATATGCACCCTGCTTGGGCAGACCCACATATCCATCCTTCACGCTTCCACGAGATAGACGGTGCACCACACTTGGGCGTGCCCACACTTGGTCTATCAAGCTTTTCACGTGTGTCGCATTTGGAAGGCATCTAAAACTTAATATTTAATGAGGGATTTGTTTTTATATACATATACATATCCAATCACCACAATACATAGTACGTATCATATACATGCTATATCCCACAGAAAACATGTAAAACGATAAAAGCGATGATTATGGCCATCCTAATGTGATTCCTCGAGCCAAGAGTAATCACGATCATCTAGGTCTACATCACATGCAACCTGTACAAGATGAAATATGTGCTTTTCCTTTCTGGGTTTGATCAACTCATCACATGACTGATCGGCTCGCCATCATGCCGGTTGGTTGGGTGCCACCAGCCGATCGGTTGGCTTCTCCAACCGATCAGTTCGCCTGGTCGTCGTGCATCTCATCATGGACGCCACCCGCTCGTCTCTCTCCTCAAACCGGTCATGAACCGATCGGCTCACTCCTTGAACCGATCGTCTCGAACGTCAACCGATCGGTTCACGCCTTGAACCGATCATCTCAGCTGTCGTCAGGATGTCCTCCATTCTTTGACATAACAGGAAATAAAATTATATCCTATTTTACATTGTAAAAAGAGAAACCTCGAGTTACTTTCGAGGGGAGCAAATGTAGGAAAGAAAATCTCGAATTATTTCGAGTTACATCAGGAATAGGAGAAAGGGAATCGGTGCGCAGACCGAGATGCAAACAACCACATACAACCATACACCGATAGGGTTTATTGGCCATAACCACGCTATACATCCACCACAAAACTTGTTTAAGGGTGACGCGTATTGAATGCATTCATATTACATATCATATATGTAAATTGGGATTTGTGGATTTAGGATTGGACATGAATAAAGCCAATTTTATTTGCATCGTATGCAATAAATAAAGGCGACAAACCAAAATCTATCATATCGATAATCCCTAAAGTATAGAGCAGTTGGCGTGGCTCTGATACCACTGTTGGGTTTTAGGAGAGGCAGATAAGGTAGCGGAAACAAAATTTTGTCCTCCCAAACCCAGAACAAGGAAACACGTCAACGTCTATATAATAGGAAAGGGATGGTTTGTGAAATCATACCTTGTCCCGAGGCTTGCTCGGCGACAATACCTCCGGCTTGCGCGGTCTTCACCTCCGGTCTTGGACGGTGTCTGTGCAGCTCCTGGTCGCACCGGGACTGTCGACTCATGGTCTCACCAGGACTGTCGGGATTGACAGCTGTTCTCTGAGCGGCAGAAACCTCCCGCCTCTGAAGTAGTTCACACGGACCACCTGGAACTCCAATCTCCTTGTCCCACAAGGAATTGGAAGGATTCGCACCCTCCTGTCAGTGTACTAGTCGCCAACACACTCTCCTACCACCAATTGCTTTCTATAGTTGTCTTTCCCTTACTGTGCCTCCCTTATCGGGTAGCACTTGCTCGGGCTCTCTCTCGGTTACCAAAACTAGAGAGAACGACAACTTCACAGAGCAACTAGTTGCACTGAGTTATACTTTGAGAAGCCCCCAATACCCCTATATATATAGGAGGGTCATGCGACAGGGTTCTCCATCTCGGGCAATGCCGGACTAAAGCAGGAGTAGAAGGGTTCAAGATTTTCCACAAAAACAACCAAGTCGCAACATGAACCGATTGTTTCATTTCTAAAACAGTCGGTTGGGGACCTGAGCCAGTCGGTTGACACCTCAACTGATCGGTTGGGACCCATGAAACGGTCGGTTCATTTCTGAACCGGTCGGTTCGTGGTCCTAATCAGTTCCCGATTGACTTTCCTTCTTTTGTTTCTAATTGTTATCAAATACCAATCCTTTTCCCAATCAAATTGGGCAAGTGAAATGAAAGGAAAATTCTCACCAATCCTACTTTCCCAACTTGCTCAATTGCACCAGTTGAACCGATCATTTCAATCACTTGAAGCAATCATTTCACCCTATCCATGCACCGATCGACTCACCAACTGAGCCGATCAGCTCACCAAGCTGAGCCGATCAGTTCATCACATGAGCCGATCGGTTGGGAGTGAAGAATCAGTCAATTGTAGTTTCAATCAATCTGATACTCCAATCAATGTGTCCAACACCTTGAACATTATGATACTGAGCTATCAATTGATTGAGTGTTTAATTGAACTAATAAACTCCTTTAGTAATCAATCTAAATATTTTTTGTGGACAAAACTCGTCTTCCAGGTTAAATCCTATGCGTGTGACCCTGTAGGTCCATTTCATGTTGGCAGTGAAAGTCCATAACACTTATGACTTCACAAGCAAAGAGCGGTTCCTAGTCACACATCAATGCTACCCAAGTGAAAAAGAAAGTTGGAGAACAAATTTCAATCCTACAATCCGTGAATGGTGTTACAGTGAATGTATAATTCCTTTGTCACTGATATCCCGAATGAACTCGAGGCATGGAACAGTCATCCTGTCAATGTTCGTTCACTTTCTTGATCTCAGAGCAGATTGGAAGAGATATGTATGACATCAATATCACATACTGATTCACACATGCGTGCGCATGCCTATTTCAATCCTACTCATCAAGTGGCCTTGGATATCAAACTCCCTTAGGAGGGACAAATCCCATATCTATCACTCACCCCTCAAAAGCCCCATGTGTCAAAGACACCCAATCATCACCTTTATAACAACCCATGTTTCAGGAGTGTGTTTGATGATGTCAAAGTGTGCCCAACGACATGTGTTGAGTGTAGTGATTTTAGGTCAAAGAATCACACTCACCACCATCACTGTGAGTACTGACTGTGACTACCATGTCATGGTTCCATGTGTCAAACTCACGGTGGGTCTGTGTGGTACACTTGTTCTCTAACAAGTACCTATGTGTTTGGTTTGTTATCTCTATATCATGACTAATGAGATTCTGCCATCAACCAACACCGCAATCTAGTCTTGTGTGTCATTGTTGTCTATCTACCTTCCAAAATGACATCCGACCAGGGACATAACAAGAATGTACAAACTCTTAGCATCCGTATGATCTCATCGTTCAGGTCCTTAACCTGAAAGCATACGTCATTGAGTACTGTCATTCTCTAGACATTCAATCTGTTCTATCACTATCTCAAATGACTGAACCAGAAAGAATTGGAAGCTTGCCTTTGATGTTAATCAAATCAATCTTAATGTATCCCATCAATCATCCCATGATTGGCTCTCACGGCATACATACCAACAGACTCCCACTTGCACTGCGAGCCAATCACCCTTGAATCATATTCACAATGATCTTCAAACATGTCCCACATGTTACTGTGCTCTAGTGCGAACATAGTGAGTTATGGAAACACCTTGCCAAATTCAGTATAAATTGCATGTCTCACATCTCTTCGTTGTACGTCATACGTATGAGATGGATTTTCCATAATATGCGATCTAGTATTCCTTTGCTAACTTTTAGCCACATTGCATGAACAAGGATTCCATACTTGTCATCAATAAGCGGAATATCTATAAGTTCATCTCATGAACTTCCAGATCCATATAGTATCCATTGCTGTTCTCCAACACATAGATACTCGGCATTTCCTTTTCAATGGTTTTATTGGAACACTTCCAATTATCAACAAACTTTCACTTATATATATATATATATATATATATATATATATATATATATATATATATATATATATATATATTGCGATTAATTTTCTGTCCTTTCGGAAGTTCACTTCAATGTAACTCTTTACATTGAACTCTTCCTTATCTCCTTAGAACTAGTACTTCACAAGTACTTATCAAGTTCTCATGGTATTCCAGTAACCCTTACTGGAAGTAGACATACATCCACTCGTCATGTATTACATATGAGTTATCAGGATGAGCACATCATATTGCCATGTCCTACATACAAGATGATGAATGCATTTTGTTCTTGCCATGTCGATACACGCAAGATAATGGGATGATTACATACATGATAGATCCATATCTATTATTAGTGTTCCCATTCTTCATAAGAATTGGACACTTGGCCTTGGGATACTAATTCCATGTAACATGGACAGGTTTTCTCCCACTGAATCTGTGCATACTGAACCCTTCAGTACAAATTGCCAATGTATGTTTTCTCTTTTCAAGTCAAGAGGTTTTCAAGAACTATCTCTATAGATCTCTATTCCTATCACATAGGAAACATCTCTATCTTCCTTAAAGATAATTTCCACCTTTTGGATTTCCATTTTAGAACATTTCCATTTCACATCAACATGTGGAATGTGAACACACTCCCACTAAATCATAGATTCCTTCTTTATCTTTGACATATCAGTCAAACCCTTTGACTATATCATCAAAGTAAAGATCCAATTTTGAGTTGCTTGTACTCAATCAATCACATTGATTAGTCCATTGTAACTTATAGACTTCATTTGCATTAGTGGATTCATAAACCTTATAGGTTTTTTTACGTACACATCCTTCTTTTATTCCTCATAGGAATGCGGTTTTTGTATCCATATGCCAAATGTCTTAGTCATTAAGTTGCAATCAACTAGCATCATCCTTCTCTAAATGTTATCCATGTGTCTTAACACTTAAGACTCATTTGCACTTATGGGTTTCATCCAATGGGTGCTACCATCAAGGTCATACCTTATGGTTCACATGGATGTCATTTAGGATGTAATGGTCATAAACCATAACTCAAAATTCGGTTCCTCATATTCATCTAGATAGTTGACTCATCACATGAACAACTCATCACATAGATAATTGAGGTGTATTCGGCAAGGATATAAGAACTCACAACTCCTTGTGATTCTTAATGTCCTTTATTAGTTGATAACACCAAATTTTGTGATGTTTTTGACCTTTATTTTGTTATCAAAACTGCCCTTTTAAACTGTTTTCCTCTCCTTTTATGTGTACTTTTGCAATAACCGGCCACACTACGCTCTTAACTCAATATCTCCATCTTTTGTAGTATTTTCCTCCATTTTGGACTCATTTATCATCAATAAGGCTGTTCCGGCCTACAAACATGCTCCACCTGCATCGGCCTTCCAGCCGGCCGATATGCTCATTGCCCGATAGGGTAGCATGATACATCGACGCGCGACGTAAGGATGTCGCGCAAGAAGGAACCGTCAGACGACACGCCTCTTTACCCGACAGGGAGCCGAGCTCGCCACGACAACTCAAACGTGTCGCGCGGTACCGGCCACCCACCAGCAGGCGCCACTCGCCACGATGCCCAACAGCCGACATCCTTGTGCCGGGCGATACTGATATCGGCCGTCCACCAATTTTGTGATGATAAGGAAAACATGTGGCGCCCTGAGCACCATAACTTCCCCAACTGTTGCCTATAAATAGCAGCTATAGGAAGCCGAAAAGACAGGTCGGAACCCTACGCAAGTCACCTCAGGAAAGATGCGAAGAGCTAGTGTGTCGTGCCTCAGTGCTCATGTCGGGTGATTCTAGGTGAGCACTTCCCCATCCCGAGAGGGAGGGAATGGTTCACTTAGGATTGCTCTGGGAAACTCTGCAGGCCGATATCGGCCGACAAGGATCCCCGACATGAGAGACCGATACTAGAAGCATCGCTCTATCCCGGAATGATACCGAACCCCGATACGCATCGCCCGTCATGACATGCCGCCCGAGAGGGTGCCGCCCAACATGATCGTATCGGGCAAGGGTCCTCGCACGATGCAATATGCCTGTCATGGCGTGTCGCTGAGAGGGTGTGTTGCCCGACATGATTGTATCGGGCTAGGCTTCTACCCAGTATCGGGCTGCAGGGTCCGATGTAGTCTGTCGTCCTTCCATATCAAGAAGGTGACATCTATCTTTATTTCAGTCATTTATTTCTTTTACTTATGCAATGTAATCAGAACCTTATTTGTTTATGGGAATAGAAGAGCTTAATTACCTACTGCTTTAGGTTTGGTACCTTTGTTGGATGATTGCTATGTTTAACATCTGAACTCTAGCTTGTATGCTTGGATTGCGTTTCGATTAGCTATCGAATCGTGTTTTCCGATTGCAACAGCCTCGAGGGAGGTGTTGTGGCTCTAGTGTTTAGTCCGATTCTGGAGTACGAGAGTGCCTGGAATCAGAGTTGCTTCAGTAACCTTTCCACTCTAATTTAAGTCCAGCAACCTCGAGAGGGGTGTTGATGCTTGATTAGAGGTACCCACTTCAAGAGGAGGCGTACATGATTGTCTCTGCTACCGCTTGTTTTACCGAAGTTTTCTCCTTCGTACCTTGCTTTGGCTTTAGGATTATCTCTCTGTTCATGTTGCATGAAAACCCCTAAAAACCGATAAATGCTTAAAACCTTAATCTTTCTCGTAGCTCCAGTTGGAGATAGGTTTCTTTTGTTTTATCGGTCTTATCCTGTTGTTCCCTTTGGGGGAATTTTTACCATTTTTCTACCTGTGCCGGAGTGTAGCGTGTCGATTCCGAGTTCTCAACACTACCACCCTTGTCCCTGTGTTCAACCCCGTATATCTACTTCGACCCCGTAAGCAAAGTTGCGGGGGCCTAGAAGGTTTCCGGTTATAAATGTAAAAGTCCGACTACTTCAAATCCGCCTCCATTTCTAGACGCGCGATTTAGGCCGGTCAACTTTTTGGCGCCGTTGTCGGGGACAAGGAAAAATGGTACTGTAGATGAACCCAAATCCACTAACTACACTCCCGTGCCTCAAGCTCAGAAATGAGCTTGACAACACTCTTTTTCCTTTCATTATTATTATCATTATTCTTTTCCTAAAATAAATAATTCAATTTTCTGACTTGATTTTTCACGCTATTCCAGGTACTCAGAGCATCGACATAACCTGACATGCCGCCTCATATTGAACAACCTCTTTCAGAGGGTGAACGTCAAAGGAGGGCTAGACCTAACTCCCCTCTGCCTGAAGGAAATGACCGCGATGACGGCCATGATCAACATGAAGATCCAGAAGGAGAGAAGTCTGAGGACGACCAACACTGAGATAGACGTCATCACCATTGAAGGCACAGAAGGAATCACAATGATCAGAATCAGTGCCGAGAAGGCAGTGACAGCGAAGATTCGGAAGAAGAAGAGAAAACCCTGAGGGAGTTAGCCTCCACGAAGGCTAACAATTCCAGGTGCCCAGTCATCGTTCCACGATTCAACGCCACCAATTTTGAGCTCAAGCCGTCTGTAATCTCCCTGATCCAAAATAAGAGCTTCAGAGGGAGCTCCAAAAATGACAACCCTTATCATCACCTGGATGCCTTCAAGAATATCTGTGACATAATTAAGATGCAAGGTGTACCCCAGGAAGTCATTTACTGCAAGGGTTTCATCTTCTCTCTGGAAGACAAGGCTCTATCGTGGTATCTGGGACTTCCCCACCAATCTCTAAATGGATGGGGAGCACTAGCAGACGCCTTCGTAAATAAGTTCTATCCGACTGAGAAGACAGTGAGGAACAGACAAAAGATAACCTCCTTTATGCAAAAGCCCAACGAGAATCTCCACGACACCTGGGAAAGATACCAGGAATATCATAGGGACTGACTTCATCATAACTACAAGAAAGGTTTCCTAGTCACCACCTTTTACAATGGTCTATCTCCCGATGAAAGGGTTTCACTAAATGCTGCAGCAGGAAGTGACTTCCTAGGGAAAAAGCCGAGCAAGTCTGAAAGGATCATCAAAAACATGGTCGAGCTGCAAGCCGGCGCTGATTATGATAGATCTGATAGAGGGCAGGCTAAGAAGGTCAGTGAAGGACCCTCTCTTGAATCCAAGGCTCTGGAGTCTATAACTTCTCAGATACAGAGGATAACGACAGATGTCAAGCAGCTAAAGGCATCTGGTGGTAAAGGGAAGAAGCAGGTAGAAAAAGTAATGAAGTGTGTGACTTGTGGAGAAGGGGGCCATGGGGTAGATAAATGCATCTACACCCGATCAGAAGGGTCAAGCGATTCTGACTCCGAGGCCGAAGAGACTGAAAATGTCTCCTTTGTAAATTTTAAGAGGCCGGACCACCCTGGTTTCAGCTACGGCAACAAGGATGCAGCCGAGAATTCACATCAGCTGCATGGCTCATCTAAGCCGCCCCAAGCGTTCGAGAAGAGGGGAGGACCCAATCAGTACACTAAAAACACCCCCTTCCAGATGAACAAAAGTAACTTCCAAGGTCAAGTCAAGTACCAAGGATCAACCAAGGAACATGATAAGGTTTCTAGCCAGTCGGATGTGGTTGGCCAACTGTTTGATTTCGTGAAAAGGCAAGACACTATTCACAACCAGTTAGCGCAGAGCGCGCTATCGAATTTGGGTGTTTTGAACTCATTGCAGGTACAACTGGCGGACATGCAGACGCATCAGTGCCAGATTGATCAGCAACTAGCTCAAATGGCCGAATTAATAAAGAATCCGTCAGGAAAAATTCTGTCGAATACTGAAACGGCAAAGAAGGCAGGACAGTGATCAAGAGGAACGATGATCGAGTTGCACGGGAAGATAATGGCAAAGGCTAAGGAGTGAAGAAGTTAGAATACGTCAAGCTGGAGATGAAAACTACATCGCTTCTCGGGAGGCAGCCTGAGCTTTCTTTTATTTCATAGAATAGGATGCATTTTACTTTCCTGCAAAACAAAGATTACAAACATTATGGACTATAATAAGGCCCGAGTCAGTGCATGCGCCACATGTGCTGACTCTTCTATTTTATGGGCCACCGCTTAGTTTTATAGACCGAGATGGGTAATACCATCTGAGGCCAGAATCTTAACCTTAGGCCAATGATGTTTTTCTCATCGACCGCTTTTTCCAGTTTTGTTTGAAAGGTCGTATCGGGCAGCGCTCATCCGGCACACTGAACGCGCCCATTTTGGGTAATGGTATTTCAGGCATCACAATGGTCGTAAAGGATGGCATGCCCGTCTCGGGAATGACTTACCCCAACGGCCGACGCGCGCCCCGAAATTACCAGTTTTACTCCCGATCGAGATCGCTATATATAGCATGGCGAGTTTACCGTGTCGGGCTACTGCCTTTACTATTTTCACCTACCCGTGTCGTGCTGAGATTTTCTGAGTTAACTCCCGTGTCGTGCAACGTTCCCCTGCTCTCGTGTCGCGTGGAAGTTTAAGAAAGCATCTAAGTTATATCCCAACATACCGTATCGTCCACCTTGCCCGACACGACCTTCCTTTCATGAATAACTTATCATGCTTGCGGTTTCTTAACTGAGCAACCTTGCTTGCAGTTTCATGAAGTTATGTCGCACATCGTATCTTTTATTCACATTTTCCTGGTACGCCATGTCGGGTGATAGTCATGTCACCCATCTTTGGACCACCTCACTTATTTTGTTGTCGGGGGACACATTGCTTTTCTTTTAAAGAGAGCCCTATCGAGCGCTTTACCCTTCGCTACAGTATCGCCCGACACACCCATGTCAGGCGACTATCCTGACGTGCAGTTCTAGCCGTTCACCTTGTTTTATAGGTTCTTTCGATGTGACGGGCGATACCCACATCTCGTATCGAGCACGAGCCCTAATCTCTGAAAACCTCGTATTGCCTGATACAGTGGTGTGGGATCATTTTGTATCGGGTCATATCTTATCGTGCATTCAGTTTCTCTTTTCAAACTTCGGCGCATTTAATTGATCAAGGAATTTGTTTTATGATTAACAGAAATGGCCCGTACCAAGCAGACTGTTGTCCGAGTTGATGAGCACGGCCAAAGAATCAATGACGAAGCCATAGCTGAGGCGACCACTGTCAGGCAGAAATGCCCGAATCCAGAAGCGGCTGGGCCGTCAACAGCAGAAAAGAGGATAAGGGCAGGGGAGGTGGAGGCTCCGTCCTTAGCACCAGTAGCAGTGGCAGAACCCCTGGACCACACACCAGGAAGGTTCGTGTTGAGAGATGGCGAGCACGGACGTCGCTATGCAGAGCTGGTGACCAAGCTCTACAAGCCGAGTAGGTTCTGTCACCGGTCTTCGTTCGATCAGCTGGGCATCTTTGGAAGACTGGAGAACGTCCTCACCGCAGTAGGACTAAGGAAGATCTGCCTCAGCCGATCTTCCTCCTAAACCTAACTCACGAGGGAGTTCATGTCATCACTCCGCCGAGTGAATAATTCTGCTACCGAAAAGGAAAAATACGGCAGAGCAGATAGACTCCAAGCCCGACTATACAACGCGGAGCATGCCATCTCCGAGAAGCTGCTGAACGAGATCTTCTCTTCCAGTGAGGAGGAGAAGAATCTGATGAATAACGGTGAAAGGATTACCGAAGGAGACGGGTTCGATCCCGTGGAGCTCTGGAACAGACTGATCGACGAGTCATCATTTAAGCCGGGAAGCAAGGTGGCGGCCGTGCACTCATGCTTTTGGAGAATTGTGCACAAACTGGTAGTGTGCTTGCTGTTCAGCAAAATCGAGTCCAGCAATATCTACACCGAAGAACTCCACATCATGTGGCACATGATCGAGGGAAGAGTGATCAACCTCGGGCGGTTCTTGCTGAAGAGGCTGCACCCAATAAAGGATGCCACCAAAGAATACTATATGGGTGGCATCATCAACCTGATCGCGGCAGGGCTTGGGTACCCAAAGGAGCCGCACAACCTTTCGAGGATGAAGGGTGATGAGCTGATCGACATCAAATACCTGATAAGGGCCATCATCATAAAGAAGGAGGGAAGGGACTTCTTCTACAACTTTGCAAGGACAAACATCCTCCTCCCGCTCCCTCACTGCGCCACCTAGGACGCAGGAAAACTGGTCTTCACTAGAGCAGAGATAGAAGCTGTGGCGGTAGACGCAGCTTACGCCACCACCACCAGAATTCAGGAAAGGGCGGCCGCGAGAAGAGAACCAATTCCTCTCGACCCAAGGCGGGAAAAAGCTTCAACGAACTGCACCGAGCCAGCAGTGATTCCATAGTTACCGACGACAGCTGTTAATAGAGTTGTCGTCACTCCTACTACACCCGCCACAACCACAACAACGACTGTGGTGGCTGAAGAAGAATCGGTGATCGTTGAGGTCACCGAGACAATAACTACGGGAGCTGCTGTGGAAGAGACAGCCGCAGTCCCCGACATCCCTATAATGCTTGAAGAGGCAGAGGAAACACCTCAGCCGGGTGCCAGTAATGAGGTGTTCGCCGAGATCCTAGCGATGGAGCTCGAAGGTGCACAGCTGATGCCGACACTGCCACCGGTGTCCCCTGTTGCAGCTGCTGAGGAGATCGCCAATAGTGTAGAGGCGGAGGAGCATCTGCCCACGCCATGTCCATCTCCACCACAGCAAGAAGGTGAGGCGGTGACGGCCGCAAGAGTGCCGACACCTCGCCCGGAGGCATCGACATCGCAAACAATTGAGATAGACTCTACCTCGTCTGGTAGACCATCGTGTGAGCAAGGTGTCGCCAGGATGGAAGGGAGACCCACAGGAACCCCTCCGTCGCTCGGGAAGATGCTAGGGCACGAGCTCGACTACTTGTGGGAGGTAACAGAGAACAACTCAGCTATATGTGTTTCCTTAACCCGCAAGTTTTCATCTTTCCAGAAAAGTCTGAATAGCCAAGAACAAGAGCTGCTGACTCTAGTTAGCCTTCCCGACCAACTAGAGACTCTAACCGCGACGCTTCAGCAAGCCCTCCAATGCCTCGACGTGATCGAGGAGAGGCTGAACAGGAGGGACAACCATCCACGCCGAAGGCAGCCGAGAAGGTCCCCGTCGCCCCTGGCACTGGCTTTCCACCTTCTTCATCAACATCCTCCTCGAGATCGGCGTCCTCCTCCTCGTCCAGCGGTCCATACACAAAGCCTGCGAAGGGGACGCCACCAAGATCGACCGACGAAGCTCCAGCAGGACAGGAGAGCTCCCTAGGCCTGGAAGAAGAAAATCCCTCAGTCCCCCTGGATGAAATTGAATATGATAACGGAGATATCAGCATCGGGGTGGACTCTTCTGATGAATCAGAGGGAGAAAAGGGGACATTTATGCCGCCAATGAAAGACACCTTCCCCGAGGAAGACGCTCGATGGTAGACAAGTTCGTTGAGCCATCGAAGATACCTTCCTTTGAGATGGCCCACTTCAATAGAAGCGCCATAGGCTACCTGACGATCAGAGACCAAAAACTGCTAAACAAGGTCCTAAGATCGCATGCAGGTGAAGAAGACATCGTCTGGAGCGACGACTACTTCTTCGTACGATGGGGAGCACTCCGCAGCATGTTCCGCTCACCAGCCATCGGCAGAAAGAGGGTGTTCAGGGTCCTTGAGAGTGCAATCATAGAGAATATTAGCACCGGGACAGGTCGGAAGACAGTATACAATGCGACCCTGACCTTGGCAAAAAGACTGATGTGGGGAGAATCAGACTCTGTTGAGGTGACCAACATTCTGCAACACATAGATACGCATAACCCAAACCTCGTGCTGGCACCGTACAAGCCCCGCAACATATGGTTCCTCTGCGTGGCAGGCCTCAGGAGCCATGACGTCTAGCTACTGAACTGCAGCAACAGCGAGGTGCCATGCTCCGGGCATGTTTTCAGTTGCCCAGAGGACAAAAATCTGAAGCTTCTACCGCTGCGTCTTCTACAAGCTATCAAGTAAGGAAACCAACGTCACAAAGGCATCTGGAACTTCTTTTCCATCTGAGACTTCCCCGTCCAAGCAGAAGAGGGAAGCAGAAATAGCGCCTTCATCGTCTTACGCGCCATGGAGCTACTCAACATATTTGGATATATGAGGCATCTCCTGGGCCAAAACTTCTACCACCTCTGGAGCGTATACGCCCTGCTGCTAATCAAAGACGGGTGCTATTTTCATGATGCACGGGTACCAGAGGGGCTGTTGGATAGCGATCAGGAAGATGACTCTTCACAACCCAGTAGCTCCTCAGAGAAAGAAGTTGAGATGGCAACTGACACCTATGGGTTAGGCAAGCAGTTGGAGATCCTACGGAAAGTGCACGGATTTGAAGACACTGCTTCGCCTGAAACTGCAGAAGGGCTAATCAAAAATTTCGACTGCTTCGCTTGCTCTACACTGACGCAGGAGCAGGTCAACGAAATCCTTCTGAAGTTGGCTGATTCTACCCCGGCAGATGTCATCTATGAGGCAGGCGATGTCGTAGTCCCGGTCGATGATTTAAGGGACATGATAAAAGAAGGAGGATGCTTGGCTGTATCTGTGGTGGCCGCTTACATCCAAACAATACAACCAAGGCTCGAACACGCATACATAGCGCATCCTATGTTGTTCAACGACATTTGCCTCGCCGATGAAACAGGAGCAAAGCAAGCATTTCTGGCAGAGTTGGAGAGCGAGGTCCCACGCACAATCTTCCTGCCCATCCTGTATTACAATCACTAGATGCTCCTAATGGTGTACACTCGCCAACGAGTAGGAATCTTCTACACAAGGTCGAACAGCAACAAGGACCATCCAGTACAGTGTACATCAGCAACGTTGACCTCCCTTGAGCGCCTAGTACGAAAATACTACGAGGATGTGGCAACGATGATACAACCATTCCTAGACACAACAGCAAGCAAATGGCACGAGCTCCAGTTCTGCCACTGCAGTCCACAACAGATTCCTTTAGCCAACAACTGCGGCATCTTCGTTATGGAATGGATATCGAATGAAGCCACTCCTGACCAGCTCCACCACATCGACTATCATAGAAAATGTGGAGAATATGTGTGGGAGCTTCTATCTGGCGCAGGCGCGCTCACTAGCTAACCCTCACTGGGTTAACATTACCCTACCTTATCTTCTACACAACTCTGGGACAGAGTTTGGAATAAGTTTGGGGGTGGGGGTACCATGTACCAGTGAGGGAGGTACAAAAATTCAAATTCAAAAAAAATTTTAGCTCCATACCTTTTGTCCTTTTTGTTCTTTTCTCTTCAATATGTGTACATACAAAAATTTTGCTACAAAATTTTGAAAATTTTTGCTTATTTTGTCTCCATAACTATATAGTAAAAACCTGATACGACTTCTTGCCAGTTTGTTTTCTATGTACCTAAGGTGATGCAAGTTTTGTTATGTCTTTCTGATAATGTTGCCTCAAACAACAAAAGACTACGACTTTCCATGCCAAAATTTCGAAAAAAATAATCTCGCTACAGCTAAGAGGCATGTATGGAGAAGGAAAAAGCTACCCAAATAGCAAAAATCTCTCTTGTTCCCCCTTACCCAACAAAAATCCCAAAAAGAGAAAGTAGCCTTATGAGAGTGAATAAAAGCATGACAGTTGTGCCAAAAGAAAAAGAATATATATATATATATACACTTGTTTTCCAAAAGTACCCACTTGAATAAAAGCATGAGAGGTGTATTCGTCAAGGATATAAGAACTCACAACTCCTTGTGATTCTTAATGTCCTTTATTAGTTGATAACACCAAATTTTGTGATGTTTTTTACCTTTATTTTGTTATCAAAACTGCCCTTTTAAACTGTTTTCCTCTCTTTTTATGTGTACTTTTGCAATAACCGGCCAAACTACGCTCTTAACTCAATATCTCCATCTTTTGCAGTATTTTCCTCCCTTTTGGACTCATTTATCATCAATAAGGCCATTCCGGCCCACAAACATGCTCCACCTGCATCGGCCTTCCAGCCGGCCGATATGCTCACTGCCCGATAGGGTAGCACGATACATCGACGTGCGACGTAAGGATGTCGCACAAGAAGGAACCGTTGGACGACACACCTCTTTACCCGACAGGGAGCCGAGCTCGCCACGACAACTCAAATGTGTCGTGTGGTACCGGCCACCCACCAGCAGGCGCCACTCGCCACGATGCCCAACAACCGACATCCTTGTGCTGGGCGATACTGATATCGTCCGTCCACCAATTCCGTGATGATAAGGAAGACACGTGGCGCCCTAAGCATCATAACTTCCCCAACCGTTGCCTATAAATAGCATCTACAGGAAGCCGAAAAGATAGGTCGGAACCCTGCACAAGTCACCTCAGGAAAGCTACGAAGAGCTAGTGTGTCGTGCCTCTGTGCTCGTGCCGGGCGATTCTAGGTGAACACTTCCCCATCCTGAGAGGGAGGTAATGGTTCACTTAGGATCGCTCTGGGTAACTCTGCAGGCCGATATCGGCCAACAAGGATCCCTGACATGAGAGACCGATACTAGAAGCATCGCTCTAGCCTGGCACGATACCGAACCCTGATACGCATCACCCGTCACGGCATGCCGCCCGAGAGGGTGCCGCCCGACATGATCGTATCGGGCAAGGGTCCTCGCACGATGCAATCTGCCCATCACGGCGTGTCGCCGGAGAGGGTGTGCCGCCCGACACGATTGTATCGGGCTAGGCTCCTACCCGGTATTGGGTTGGAGGGTCTGCTGTAGTCTGTCGTACTTCCATATCAAGAAGGTGACATCTATCTTTATTTCAGTCATTTATTTCTTTTACTTATGCAATGTAATCAGAACCTTATTTGTTTATGGGAATAGAAGAGCTTAATTACCTGCTGCTTTAGGTTTGGTACCTTTGTTGGATGATTGCTATGTTTAACATCTGAACTCTAGCTTGTATGCTTGGATCGCGTTTCGATTAGCTACCGAATCGTGTTTTCCCGTTGCAACAGCCTCGAGAGAGGTGTTGTGGCTCTAGTTTTTAGTCCGATTTTGGAGTACGAGAGTGCCCAGAATCAGAGTTGCTTTAGTAACCTTTCCACTCTAATTTAAGTCCAGCAACCCCGAGAGGGGTGTTGATGCTTGATTAGAGGTACCCGCTTTGAGAGGAGGGGTACATGATTGTCTCTGCTGCCGCTTGTTTTACCGAAGTTTTATCCTTCATACCTTGCTTTGTCTTTAGGATTATCTCTTTGTTCCTGTTGCATGAAAACCCCTAAAAACCGATAAATGCTTAAAACCTTAATCTTTCTCGTAGCTCCAGTTGGATATAGGTTTCTTTTGTTTTATCGGTCTTATCCTGTTGTTCCCTTTGGGGGAATTTTTACCATTTCTCTACCTTTGCCGGAGTGTAGCGTGTCGATTCCAAGTTCTCAACACTACCACCCTTGTCCCTATGTTCGACCCCGTATATCTACTTCGACCCCGTAAGCAAAGTTGCGGGGGCCTAGAAGGTTTCGGGTTATAAATGTAAAAGTCTGACTACTTCAAATCCACCTCCATTTCTGGACGCGCGATTTAGGTCAGTCATTAGTGAAGGGTATTCTTTTATTAAGAAGAATTCAGTTATTTGATAATCAGTCTCTAACTCCTTAGAGTATGATTCCTTCTTGATTTAGACATCGCCATGCCTTAATCATGAGTTCACTATGATACACTATCATAATCACTCATAAGGATCTCAAACATTTGGTCCAAGTATTTCATTCATTGATCTCATCAAGAATTAACACTTTACCGAATTTGCACTTCATCTACGATAATCTTGAACACTTCAAGATATTCATATTGGTATTTCTCTAAACACCAATTGAAGTATTAGCATTTGTTCCAATAGGTATGTAAATACATCACATGTATCATACCTAATAGGATAATCATTCTCCCACTACCATTAGTGAAGATTGATTAATCATGTCTAAGATATTCATGTCTCTTACTGGTTCTCTAACCAAAAGAGTCTAGATTTATCCATCATATGGAAACTAGAAATGAATTTCTCATGATTGATGCTAATTTGATTATTTGAGTTATCTTTAACTTTTAGGTATCATTTTATATTATGCATATAAAATACCACAAGATAAATAAGGCATTGCCACAAAGATCATATCTTTAGAAATTGAAACATCTCTTTATTGATTGCCATCATTGTCATACAATATGCAAAAACAAAGTGTTTCTATTTATTGGAAAATATGAAATAGCAGTTCATAACTGTATTACATGCCTTTTAGGCTGAAAATAAACTAAAGTACTCCTATCTATGACGACAACATTTGCCCCATTTATTGAGTGCTTTACACTTTACATCTTGGTATCATATACCTCAAAAGTGTTACAAGTTTACTTTCAGGACACCTTTAAGCAGAGACGTCTGTCGCCTCCTTCTTTTGTTCTTCCAGATAGAGAGGACAATTCCTTTTCCAATGTCCTAGCTTTTGACAATGGTGGCAATTTCGTTTCTTGGTCACGCCTCCCTTGGCCTTGAGAGCTGAAGACGACTTGGGCTCCTGGCAAGCATCAGAACCTTTCTTAGCTTTTCCCTTGCCCTTGCACTTGGACTTGCCTTTCTTGCTTTTTATCACCATCACAGACTTAGGCTTGTCCTTCTTCATCTGTAGCTCGGCTGTCCTCAACATGCCCAACAACTCTGACAGTGGCCTATCAAAGTTGTTCATGTTTTAGTTAATCACAAACTGATTGTAGGATTCTGGCAACGATTGCAGTACCACGTCAGTAGCCCACTCTTGGCTCAGTGGAAATCCCAGTCTTGTCAGGTTCTCCACATACCCAATCATCTTGAGTGTGTGAGGACCAACTGGATCTCCTTCTGTCATGACGCACTTGAACAGTTCCCTTGAGACATTTTATCTCTCTTGTCGTGCTTGATCTTCATACATATTTCTAAGATGCTGAATCATCTCAATGATACCCATGTTCTCATGTTGTCTCTGCAACTCGTGGTTCATAGAGCACAACATCAAGAATATAAGCATCCCTTTCTGCCTTTGGTGCATTAGGAGCAGGTTCCTCTGGAATTGGAGTATCCAAGACATAGAGCTTTCGCTCTTGAGTGAGAACAATTCTCAATGTCCTATACCAGTCGTGGAAGTTTGTCCCATTTAGCTTGTCCTTTTCAAGGACCGATCGCAAAGAAAAGTGATTGTTGTTTGTTGCCATTTGTACTACAAAAGGAAATATGCAATTTTAGTCCAAAAACTCATTTTTGACTTATTTGATTGATTTGAAAATTTTGACGATATAATTAGGCCTTTAATTAACTATCGCTCCCACTATTTTACTTCGAATTGATAGCCCTCACCATCAATTCGGAAGATTGAAGCGTACAACCTTCTAGTGGGCAAGATCCTAAAATCCTCTAATTCATGGACCAGCTTGGGCTGTCACCCATAACTTAGATCTCACAGGTAGGCAACTCTTACCAATTGCATCATATGCAACTCTTGATAAGATGTCATATGCAACTCCTTGCCATGATCATCTCCATGCCTCAAGGTGCTAGATCCTATCCAGGTCACCTTGTTAAGTACGACCCAAAGCCAAAATGATTAATATGCACCCTGCTTGGGCAGACCCACATATCCATCCTTCACGCTTCCACGAGATAGACGGTGCACCACGCTTGGGCGTGCCCATACTTGGTCGATCAAGCTTTTCACGTGTGTCTCATTTGGAAGGCATATAAAACTTAATATTTAATGAGGGATTTGGTTTTATATACAAATACATATCCAATCACCACAATACATAGTATGTATCATATATATGCTATATCCCACAGAAAACATGCAAAATGATAAAAGTGATGATTATGGCCATCCTAATGTGATTCCTTGAGCCAAGAGTAATCACGGTCATCTAGGTGTACATCACATGCAACCTGTACAAGATGAACTATGTGCTTTGCCTTTTTGGGTTTGATCAACTCATCACATGACTAATCGGCTCGCCATTAGGCCGGTCGGCTGGGTGCCACCAGCCGATTGGTTGGCTCCTCCAACCGATCGGTTCGCCTGGTCGTCGTGCATCTCATCATGGCCGCCACCCGCTCATCTCGCTCCTCGAACTGGTCATCAACTGATCGGCTCACTCCTTGAACTGATCGTCTCGAACGTCAACCGATCAGTTCACGCCTTGAACCGATCGTCTCAGCTGTAGTCAGGATGTCCTCCGTTATTTGACATAACAGGAAATAAAATTCTATCCTATTTTACATTGTAAAAAAGAAACCTCGAGTTACATTCGAGGGGATCAAAGGTAGGAAAGAAAATCTCGAATTATTTCGAGTTACATCAGGAATAGGAGAAAGGGAACCGGTGCGCAGACCGAGATGCAAGAAACCACACACAACCATACACAGATTGGGTTTATTGGCCATAACCATGCTATACATCCACCACAAAACTTGTTTAAGGGCGACGCGTATCGAGTGCATTCATAATACATATCATATATATAAATTGGGATTTGTGGATTTAGGATTGGACATGCATAAAGCCAATTTTATTCACATGGTATGCAATAAATAAAGGCGACAAACCAAAATCGATTATATCGATAATCCCTAAAGTATAGAGCAGTTGACATGGATCTGATACCACTGTTGGGTTTTAGGGGAGGCAGATAAGGCAGTGGAAACAAAAATTTTCTCCTCCCAAACCCAGAACAAGGAAATGCGTCAACGTCTATACAATGGGAAAGGGATGGTTTGTGGAATCATACCTTGTCCCGAGGCTTGCTTGGCGAAAATACCTCACGGCTTGTGCGGTCTTCACCTCCAGTCTTAGACAGTGTCTGTGCAGCTCCTGGTCGCACCGGGACTGTCGACTCCTGGTCTCATTGGGACTGTCCGGATTGACAGTTGTTCTCTGAGCGGCAAAAACCTCCCGCCTCTGAAGTAGTCCACACAGACCACCTGGAACTCCAATCTCCTTGTCCCACAAGGAATTGGAAGGAGTCGCACCCTCCTGTCATCGTACTAGTCGCCAACACACTCTCCTGCAACCAATTGCTTTCAGCAGTTGTCTTTCCCTTGTTGTGCCTCCCTTATTGGGTAGCACTTGCTCGGGCTCTCTCTCGGTTACCAAAACCAGAGAGAACGACAACTTCACAGAGCAACTGGTTGCACTGAGTTGTACTTTGAGAAGCCCCCAATACCCCTATATATAGGAGGGTCATGGGACAGGGTTCTCCATCCCGGGCAATGCGGGACTAAAGTAGGAGTAGAAGGGTTCGAGATTTTTCACAAAAACAACCAACTTGCAACATGAACCGATCGTTTCATTTCTGAAACGATCGGTTAGGGACCTGAGCCGGTCGGTTGACACCTCAACCGATCGATTGGGACCCATGAAACGGTCGGTTCATTTCTGAAACAGTCGGTTCATTTATGAACCGGTCGGTTCGTGGTCCTGATCAGTTCCCGATTGACTTTCCTTCTTTTGTTTCTAATTGGTATCAAATACGAATCCTTTTCCCAATCAAATTGGGCAAGTAAAATGAAAGGAAAATTCTCACTAATCCTACTTTCCCAACTTGCTCGGTTGCACCAGTTGAACTGATCGTTTCAATCACTTGAAGCAATCGTTTCACCCTATCCATGAGCCGATCGACTCACCAACTGAGCTGATTGGCTCACCAACCTGAGTCGATCGGTTCATCACATGAGCTGATCATTTGGGAGTGCAGATTGTGCAGAATCAGTCAATTGCACTTTCAATCAATCTGATACTGCAATCAATGTATCCAACACCTTGAACATTATGATATTGAGCTATCAATTGATCGAGTGTTTAATTGAACTACTAAACTCCTGTAGTAATCAATCTAAACATTGTTTGTGGACAAAACTCCTCTTCCAGGTTAAATCCTATGTTTGTGACCCTACAGGTCCATTTCACGTTAGCAGTGAAAGTCCATAACACTTATGACTTCACAAGCAAAGAGCGGTGCCTAGTCACACATCAGTGCTACCCAAGTGAAAAAGAAAGTTGGACAACAACTTTCAATCCTACAATCTGTGAATGGTGTTACAGTGAATGTATAATTCCTTTGTCACTGATATCCCGAATGAACTCGAGGCATGGAACAGTCATCCTGTCAACGTTCATTCACTTTCTTGATCTCAGAGCAGATTGGAAGAGATATGTATGACATCAATATCACATACTGATTCAGACATGCGTGCGCACGCCTATTTCAATCCTACTCATCAAGTGGCCTTGGATATCAAACTCCCTCAGGAGGGACAAATCCCATATCTATCACTCACCCCTCAAAAGCCCCATGTGTCAAAGCCACCCAATCATCACCTTTATAACAACCCATGTTTCAGGACTGCGTTTGATGATGTCAAAGTGTGCCCAACGACATGTGTTGAGTGTAGTGATTTCAGGTCAAAGAATCACACTCACCACCATCACTGTGAGTACTGACTGTGACTACCATGTCATGGTTCCATGTGTCAAACTCACGGTGGGTCTTTCTGGTACACTTGTTCTCTAACAAGTACCTATGTGTTTGGTTTGATATCTCTATATCATGACTAATGAGATTCTGTCATCAACCAACACCACAATTTAGTCTTGTGTGTCATTGTTGTCTATCTACCTTCCACAATGACATCCGACCAGGGACATAACAAGAATGTACAAACTCTTAGCATCTGTATGATCTCGTCATTCGGGTCCTTAACCTGAAAGCATACGTCATTGAGTACTGTCATTCTCTAGACATTCAATATGTTCTATCACTATCTCAAATGACTGAACCAGAAAAAATTGGAAGCTTGCCTTTGATGTTTATCAAATCAATCTTAATGCATCCCATCAATCATCCCATGATTGGCTCTCAGGGCATACATATCAACATGATCTTCCTTGAGAATATACTTCTGTAGTTCAATGTCATCTAGCACACCCAATCTATTGCGTTGATACAACATTCCATCATCTAAATATCTGAAATATGTTATCTTACCTTCTATCATATTTTGAACGACCTACCTCAATTCACTGTCACTCTGTTGAAGCTCTTTAATTTTCTCATATAATGTAGGTCTGAAGTGCACATGTATAGTCAGACAACCTTGTTGTCATACACTCAGATTTAAATTCATCTCTCTCAGTTTGACTAGTAATTCTCCTTTTACACGTGCCATAGAAAATAATTTTGTAGGTGATGCACACTTCCTACTTAGAGTATCTGCCACAAGATTGACTTCCCATGGTGGTACTCAATAGTAATGTCATAATACTTTATACACACTTACCACCTGCACTGTCTCAAATTAAAATCCTTTTGTGTAAATATGTAATCTAAACTCTTACGGTCAATAAAGACCCGACAAGGCCCATCATTGAGATAATGACGCCATGTCTTTAAGTCATGTACTACTACGGTCAGCTCAAGATCATGTGTTGGATAGTTCTCTTCATTCTTCGTAAGCTATCTAGAATCATAGGTTACCACATTCCCTTCCTGCATAAGAACACACCCTAAACCTCTCCTAGATGCATCACACAATGCCACATATCTCGTATCTTCCTTCGGTTAAATCAAAATGGGTTTTGTGGTTAATTGTCTTCAACATTTAAAACCTTTCTCACATGTTTCATACCAAACAAAGGGCACATCCTTCCTTATTAAACATGTGAAGGTGTTGCTAAAACACTTAACTTCCTTTTAAATCTTTTGTAATATCCATCTTATCCTTGAAAATTTTAGATCTTAGTAGGAGTTATGGGTTTCTCCCATTGAAGAACAAATTACACATTTGTAGGGTTACACTGAATGCTTCTCTTGATTTTACATATTCAACAAAAAACTTCAGACCACCATAACTCACATTCACTTAATTTAGCATAAAGTTTATGTTGTCTTGACAACTACATGGATATTCTCAGATGTTTCTCATGTTGTCCTCATCTTTGGAATATATAAGGATATCATCTATAAACACTACTATAAACTGATCTACATACAATCTGATAACTCTATTCATAGTGTCCATAAAGGTTGTAGGGGCATTTATAAGTCCAAAAGACATGACTACAAAGTCATAATGTCCAGTTCTTTTTTTTAAATCTCATTTAGGTACATATGATGTCTTTATCTTCAATTGATGATAAACTAACATGATATATATCTATGAAACTATTGTTTCTCCACACAATTGATCAAATCTATCATCAATCTTAGCCAAAGGATATCTTTTCTTAGTGATTATCTTATTCAGTTGCACATGGTTTGTGCACAACTACATAGTTTCATCCTTCTTTTTCACCAAACCATTGGTGCTCTACAAGATGATTTACTATCTAGAATGAAACACTTATACAATAACTCCTATAACTGAGTTTTTAATTCCTTTAACTCTACAAGATCCATTAAATACACAATAATGATACTTGTTGACTAACATGTTGCATGTGTATCTCAAACTCAACATCTCTTTCAAAGGTAGACTTGGTAACTCGTCAGGAAAATTGCTGGATATTTTCATACTATAGGAATGCCATCTTTATTATTGTTCTTTTATGTACCTTTGCATATACAACATATTCTATTAAGGCCTAACACCCTTTTCTCATTATCTTATCAGCTACTACATTTGATACTATGCATGTAGGTAAGATTATTTTGTCTCCAATGAGGACACATGAAAAACCACCTTAGTAAAAGATATGCTCCTTCTTCCAGCAATCTAATTGGAAACGGTATGTCTCACGACATAAAATACCCAAAATTATTTGAAAGAATTAATGTCTAAGGGTATGAGATTAACCACTATGGTATACCCACTAAACTCAAAAGCCATCCAGGACATACTTCTGTCAAAACTATTGGTTTATCTAATAGTACTCTTAACAACACTTCATAAGATAAATCTTGAGTTAGAATGTTTAATCCACTAACTATCGATCTTTGAATAATAGAATGTGTCATATTAGGATCTATCAAAATTATTACTAAAATGTTATTAAATATAAGCATATCACTATACTAACAATGAGTGTCACTACTCCTTCTGGTTGACTCATAGAAAATAAACATCTTGTAGCTCTTCCTCTACCACAGTGTCCTTGTTGTCCACTATTTCTACTCAGTGCTCCCCATATAGAACATGAAGTCACTAAAGAAGTTGCTCCTATAACTGGTGCCTACCTCTATGGAGTTTGAAATTGTGGCTATGAACTTGATGATGGTGTGATCTAATGATTTGGACAATCTCTCTTAAAATGTCACATCTATCCATAGTGGTGAGACCTTTAAATTAGTTCTCCCACACCGACCGGAGTGTGTCCTACAACAAGTATTAAAATTGTCGTATCCTGTCTCTACGGACTTGTCACAAATGTTGATGACCTTGAAGGCCTTGATAAAGGTGTCCACCTAGGTGGTGCATTCCATATGCTAGGGCTAGATCTTCCCCTACTATGAGAAGATACCACATCACTTGAATACAATCTTTGCCCTCCAAAACAACCAAGCCCTCATCCTATATTTGATAAAAATCCACTACATCCTCTGGATCAGCCACTACTCTGTCCTCCGCTACCAAAATCTCCATATCTTTTTCTACCCTTAGAATGTTTATCAGTGTTAAATGACTCTTCAATAAATTTTTCTTCCCCAAAAATAGTCCAATGTTTTCTTTGTCCCTTCGGCCAATTATTGATATTTTGTGTCTAATTTTTGGTCTTAAACCCACTTGAAACCTCCTACCTTTCTCTATATCATTTGGTATAAGTTGTGGACAAAAGTTAACCAATCTTATATAATATGACTCATACTGACCAACTATCATACTGACCTATCTTATGTTCTCCATCTATCTGGTTTTGTCACTTAGGAAGGTAAGAGGAAAATACTTCAAGTGTAGCTCATCAGTAAAATCCTTCCATGTTATCATTGTTTTTCTCCTCTTATATCTACTTCACACCATGATACTCAACATATCCACTGGGTATATAGGTAGCATGGTTAATCTGCTTGTCCTTTGATAAATCTATTAGGTAGAAAACCTTTTCTAGCTATCAGAGCCAGGAAACAGCTATAGATGGGTTTATTGTTTGAGAAAACACAATCCCACCAAGCTTCTTTACCAGACCTTAGAATCTCATCAGGTCCTAAATAGAACATGAAGACCTCCTATCCATCTTATATTTATCTTTTGTCTCTAGACATATATAATGAATCCTATATGCATCATCACTATACTATCCATCTTGAACCATCACCTGAGGGTTAGGGCCATATTGTCTCTCCATGTGTTCCTCCCATGACCACGTCATCTTCCTACCATACACATATTCATAATAAAAACACATATGTTAGAAGATTGCAGCTCAAAGAGGAAAACAACATATTCTTATTGGCCACTTACCACCTATGTCCTGAATTTAAGCTATAATACCAAGAGTTTACGTGAACCAAACCAATCTAACTAGGGTTTAGGCCAGTTAAAGAGGGGTCTGACTAATCATCCACATTAAAACCACTAACTAAACAAATCCTTAGATTATTCTTTCTTTAAATTGATATAACTAATGAAGCATCATTTTAACCTAGAAGTTAACATCTGATTTTATTATAATCACATGTTCACAATTGAATTTTATTCTTACATCATAATCAAATGAAAGAAACTATTTCTTGCTTTAATATACATTAAATTCATCTTATTACATAATAGACCCTCAATCCTCACTCTCACATTCCCAAGATCAGAGGAAGGATAACATTCCAACTAAGCTAATTATTCCTCTCAAAACCTTGGCTCATTTACATGTGATGAAATCTAGTTTCTAACCCCGCCTACAGAGTTGGATCCTTTCCATAAAATGTTCTAGTAGACTAAATGAGCTAGTGGATGAGTATGTAGAAAATCAACATGAAACCATAATAATTCCATTGTGTATTGTTCATAGAATTAAATACATAAGACTAAAAACATAATAGATAAAATTGTAGATAATTAAACATGGAATATGTTCTAAAACTAATTAAATAAACTAGATCCATTCTCTAAATATTTTAATCCTTTTATTGTGCCTTGGACCCACGTGAAGTGTGCCACAACATTTTGGAGTATAGCTGCAAGCTACGATCTCATCATATAATAGCTAAGAGTAGAATGGGACTTTAAGTCTACTAAACTATCTTTGTAACCTACAATGAGGCTTGCCACATCTCGCCTTGATGACTAATTAGAAGGCCGGATAAACTAGATTACTCCTCTAAACTTAGGTACTTAGGAGGAGAGTCAAAGTACTTGTTTTAGCTTTTTGCATCAGTTTTTCCACAAGGTTTGACCTACTGAGAAAAATTTGAACTACCTTAACTACACTGGCTACCATCAGAATTTCTGGATAATGGGTGGCACCTTACTCATTTAAGGAGACCTTCCTCACTGGGCTTAGTCCCTCGTATCTCTATGGTACGCTCTGACTACTTCATCCTGAACTTTTCCAGCTAGTAGATAGTTTACACTTTGATGAAGCAGACCTATATGATGCATTCTACAATATTCATGACATCTAGTGTATAGTTGATTCTTTAGTTTCACTGATTGATTCACTACTATATTGTTCTTTAACTTAACTATGTACTTAAGCCTTTTATTTTCATTTTTTGAATATTAAACTCCATCTAAATCATTGGAATCAATAAGACATACTACTTGAACTAATAAACTAATCATACTAAATAATACTAGAATGAACTTTTCTTTTGACTTCATAAGTGTTAATTGGAAGGAACCGTAAACAAGATTATATATTCATTATATGATTAAATATTATTCAACTAGGGCAAACCTAGGGTTCTGATGCCTCTAGTTCTTCCATTAACATTCACTACATCTTTATATCAAATAATTATGGAGTTGAAAACATCTACACGATATCACGGGTATACAAAAAAATCAACAGGTTAACTAAAATCTCATGTTTAGACTCAATAAATAGAAAGTAGTAATTTTCATACAAAAATGTACATGTGCCTTACGAGTTTTGGCTTCAAATTTTATATAAGTCAAGGTTTAAAGGTAACTTTCCACTTATTTTTATGTGTTAAGTGTATCGATCATAAGCTTGAGCTAGATGAGCTTGGTTTCCAGCTTATATAGTTTGAATTCAAGCTCCAGATCTCAAAAGTTTGTTGCAATAATCGGTTGATAGGTATACAGACCTGAAGAATGCCTATTGGAGATAGAAGAAGGAAGGTCAACAAAAACCTTATGTTGATGAGTTAGAGAGCTTTGAGTAAGGGGAAAACAAGGATAAGAAGAAATATGTTGTTAAACTCACTTACTTGATCAAATCTAAGTTGAAACCATATATATTTGCCACTTTTTGAGTTCTTCCTCATCGTCACCCTAAATATCGCCTTCATGATTGTGATGTTTGCCAAACTAGGGTTTCAAAAGGGTGGATGATCTAAAACAAAACTAACACACTATGTTTCATTGGATTTTATCAAGTATATATAAATATACTTATATATATTTGGTCAGTAATATATATATATATATATATATATATATATATATATATATGTGTGTGTGTGTGTGTGTGTGTGTGTGTGTCCGTGTGTATGTGTGTGTATGTATGTATGTATATATATATATGTATGTATATATATGTATCGAAGCATTTTATGATTGGTAGAGTAGAATGATGCGGCATAGTAATCATCAGAAGGAAATCCATCCACTAATGATCTGTTGGTGGAATACTCTTTGCTGAGAACCTTTGGTTGTTGAGTGTTTTGAACCATTGATTGTTAAGTTTGTTGAGCCATCAGCTGTAGTCATCAGTAAAATATGAGCCATCGATAGATGATATGCAAGGAAAACATCAGTAGTTGAGACCATGGTATGTGCGACCATCGATTGGTAGAACCATTGGTTTACGCTACTGTTATTTTATGCATACCAGAAATACCAGCAATTTATGGCTCCTTAACAAACCATCATTTGATGGCGTCTAACAAAACCATTGATAGGTAACTTCCTGCTGAATAGTTGGTTGACAACCAGCATATAATATTATCGGTTGATCATTGAATGGTTCTCATAGGCTAAACCTACTAAACCCTTTGACAACCAATGGTGAATCTGTTATTTGATATGGATGATTGTTCTATAAGGAAAATACAAAACACCATAACTCCTTCATTTTTACTCTAACTTATTCATTCTAGTTGCAAGATTCATAATCAAATTATTTACATTTCTACAACAAAAACATAGCAAGATATCACATACTTATTTTCTTTATAATTATTTTTTGGATCTATGATGGGCTCTAGAGGGGGTGAATAGATGTAAAACTACTTGAACAAAATTCATTTGACCTTCAAGATATTTCCCAAGATGATATTTTGTACATGAAACTTGAGTGCAACTAAATATTCACAAGAAGGGAGAGAGAGATTGAATGAGCACCAAATAACATAAGTTATTTATAGTGTTTGCAACCTTCAAATTTAGAGATGTACATCAACTACCTAGAGGTGTCAATATCTAGAATTTTCAACCATGTCTTGCTCATCACATTCCATTATAAGAGTTATTGCATAAGACCATCCTTTTCTAGGTCAATGGAGAAACTAGCATTCTTTTTCAAATCAAGGAGCCAATAACCATTACAAAGGACTTACTTAACCATTACCAAGAGTCTTCCACCTTACCAAGAACTTACCTACCCTTGCAATGAGTCTTTGTACTTCTCCAAGCACTTACCCACTCTTACAACAAGTCTTTGGCCTTCAAGGTCTTACCCACTCTTATGTTCAATCTTCTATCTTTGACTTCACCCTCACCAAGGAGAAGCTTTTAACCAAGGGTCTCCTTCCCTTCTTCTTTACCTTTCTTATCCAAGAGAGATAATCTTCATCTTCATGCTAGAAAGAGATGTTGGGGATATAGGAATGAGAGCCTCACAAGATATACATGTAGGACTAGCTCAGTTGTAATATCCTATTCACTCTAATGAATGTAGCAAGTGGTTAAACTCATGAGAGTGGATGGAGGCTCTTGGAGGAAAAATATCTATCAACCATAATATGGGGACCCTCATAGTGTTTAACTAACCATGGAATGAAGCCCAATGGGTCTTATTTATAGTTGAGGATGCCTCCTAGCCGCTATAATCATTTAAGGTGAATTCTAGCCATTTTTAGGGTGTCTAAAAAATATTTTTTTCACTTTTTTTCACCCCTCCGATAGATATATTTGACGCCAAAAAATGACTGCTACATTACTATCGTTCAAGTTACCTTTATGGACAACTCGACTGACAAGATTTGTATAGTATTGTCATTCAAGTTACCTTTAGGAAAAACATAGCCTACAGGGATGGTATAGTACTATCTTTCGAGTTACCTTTAGGGAGAACTCGACTGATAGACCTTGTGGTTTGGGCCATTTTTTGGTCAATTGAGTAGCATTCTGATAAAATAAACTCAGCCAACAAAAGGTCCTGGAAATCCCCATGAACAGTGTTGTTGATTGAGTTACCTGGGACAAACTTGACCGACTGCACTTATTCTTTTGGGTTTTAAACACCTCCTAATTGCAATATAATTCATCCTAATTAATGAGATCACACATATGAGCTTAATTACAAGTCATACAATCACTAAAAGTGATTTGCATCAAAGATCTAAGAGGAAAACTATGTATTCCTCAATCTTAATCTTAGTTCTTGTATGACTTGATTTCACCAAATTAGGATATGCATGTTTAGAAATTTGGAGTGTGTATATCTAATCTGAAATCACTTAAGTAGAAACATTTGACACAAATAAGTGCAACGGTTAGTCATCATCAAAGTAAGTATTTAGTCAATTTAGACCTCACCCTTTTTAAGAATGAAAAATCATCCTACAAATGTATTGAAAGCTTTTTAAATAAGACAAATAAAATCATACCATTTGAAAAACCTAGGGGATTCAATGAATTGAGTATATATGCTTCCCCAAAAACTATGCTAATTGAGTTCATGTACTCCCCCAAAATTTATGTTATTTCTCATGCATGGTTATCTTTCATCACATTTATAGGAACTATGTCTTATCCTCATGTATGTCTACATATATGTCTTTTCACCTTTACATAAGACATGCATTTACCCCCTTTTCCATATCCTTTTGATTCTTTTTTACTTTTCTTTCCTTGATTAACTTGAAATTATTTAAAAAAATTTGCCTTTTAAAAATATCATGAACAATCTTTGTAGGTTGGGCCCCTTTTTCAAGAAAATTTAGAATAGCAGGAACATTAAAATAAGTTTGATTCTTTATGGGATCGCAAAAACCCACTTTTTAAAGATAAGTGTGTGCTTGAAGAGCTAAACACAACTTGTTAGAAAATGGGAGAGTAGAAGAGCAAACATAGGGCTCATCCAAGTAATGTTTGTTAGGCAATTTAAGACATGCATTTGAACGACCCTAGATGTAATTCTAGAAAAAATAAAGAAAACTATATGCAAGAAAGTAACTCAAGATAGTATATTTACAAATTGTGAAATAATCTTGATTATGTCTGAAACGAGATACAAGCATAACATGTGCTTAGATACCAAACTATAAAAAAAATAGAAGTAAATGTAGATGGACTACTAGTAGATGATATCACAACTTGGGACTACTAGTAGGATCTATGTCATAGAAAAGGATTTGTAAGTGATAAAATAAGCTAGACTAGATGTACAAAAATATCCATACAAGAAATGTGCAAATCAAGAAGCTAGAATGGATATCTCTCATTAGAAAATATGAATCATTATCAAAAGATGATTATCACTGAGCAACACAAGGTTACATCAAGACAAGATATACAACTAGATAGATGTAGCAAGTCAGAGCACAACGGAAGAAAGTTAATCACAACCATAGGTTCCCAAGTGACCATCATCAAAACATGCATAACAACTCAAGACAAGTAACTGTAAGATATAGTTATACTACTTTAGAGAAATTAGAAAGATAGAGTTGTATGAAAGATATACAATTTTAAAATAATGGCAATAAATATACCATATGAAGGTACCAAGGGGAGTGCCAATTGAAAAATCTATTAGTAAAAAAAATCTAGTTGAGAGGAAAATTAGCATCCAGAAGGCCATTTGAGTATTTAATGCACAATCCTATTGATCGAGTTTTTGGGTTGAACTTCACAGCCGATAATAGATGTTGGTAAGAACATATTAGTGCCTTTTAGTCGAGTTTTATTAGGACTAGTTCGGCCAACAATAGATGCTAGAAAATCCCAAGGATGCTTGTTAGTCGAGTTTCCTCAGGAATAAATCTATGGAAAACAACTTCCATTATAAAAACACATTTTCTAGAAAAACATATCTAGAGGATTGATAAACATATAAAAATATATCCAAACATGTATAAGCAAGTCCATAATGCACTATGAAAACATTGGGTACAATTTTTGAGAAATAGAGTGATGAGAATTGTAGTTCACCAAATTTAACTCAAAATCCATATGCATAGTTCATACAAACTTGGAAAAAACAACAAATGATTGGATATGAGCAAGAATGTCATTACATCTGTTATTGATATTTCTTTTCCACTCATTGCAACCTCATACACATCTCACCTTTCTTCTATTATATGGATTGAGAAATTAATTTGCAAATCAATATCTCATCTCAATCCATATGTAGGTAACCTATGAGAAGAAAGATAAAATGGTCCCCGATTATATTTTTGGGTCCGGGGTGGGGGGTTAGCCTGACCACAAAAATCATTTTGCTTTTGGATGCATTCCTAAAATGGAAATATAGAAATATGACCATGATTGTTTGACATATGCCCTTTGCATTGGAACTAGAGGATTCTCCATGAAATGCAATGGTCATTTGCCTTTGTTGTTCCTTTGTCTACTATCATATCCTACAACATGTATACCGATTTGTATGGTAGTATGATGTATGATAGGATTTAGATTATTTTTCCTACATAAGAATTGTTGCAAATAGGATCTCAACATAACATTATCATGCGTGAGAGAACTAATAGTAGAAGACACTTCAATAATATTATCTCTAGAAAATATTATATCATCATCTAAGAAATGAGATCTAGTCATAAAAGAATCCTTTTATAAAGCAAGAGCATTGAATTATTTATCTCTATTAGAAATGATATTATGAGATCAAGAGTATTTTCACTACTACACTAGGAAGCAAGTTCATTTTCAAGACAAGTAATCTTAGAAAGATAAACTCAATTTTCACATTCTACACCTTGCAAAGTAAGATCTTGGTGCTCATTAGCACATTTAGGGAGGATCAATATCAATAAAGAGAGAATCTACACTTGTAGAATGCACTACATTTGAACTATGCATAAAAGGTTACGATTTTAAAAACTTAATCTTATCAAGAAAGCTAGTATTTCTAAGTTTGTAAGTATTTACTTGAATATGATAAACATTATTTTCTATATCAAGATCATTAATATTCAATTCAAGCTCTAAATTAAGGCTCTTAAGATTTTCAATATCATCTTTTTCGTTATGCAAGGAATTAACAATTTTAGTAAGACTTTTTCTTTGATGCTTAGTGGACTTGAGAGAGGCACAATGTGTCAACCCACTACTCCAAACGAGATTACTCAAAACGAAAACATCAATCAAACACTAATTAATCACATTATCAAATAGCACAGAACTGAAAATTTTCAAACATGTAAAAGTATAGGTCCAACATCACAGATATATAGAGGGTACATGTGAATGAGTTCCAAGGACTTAACCATAAACTATTTACAAAAGATATTGTGTTGATAATTTTATATCATTTACATTATAAATGAAACAAAGCTTACAACAAAAGTTGGAGTCGGTAGACATGATATATAAAACTCCCCTTCTGGGCATGAGAGTGCAGGGATGACTCTAGCATTCTATACAACCAATCAACCTTTTGTCTCAACAGTGATCCCCTAAAAAGATTTGGTGACCCAAGAGGTGAAATGATACAAATAAACTACACGTCAAACACAACTGTATGTATCAATGTAATATAGGCCTTAAGAGGCTTGGATGTCGAACTCAAGGAAACGTTAATCCAAAAACTACTACTAATTGTAATGTGATCAGCTAGGCTGGTGGAAACTTGATTGAAGGCTTAATTATCTAAAATAGAAAATATATCTAAAATTACTGGTTGTTCATCTCAATTGGAGTGAATTCCTGAGGATTGCGGTTTCACCTCAGATAACATTGCAATTAACATCATAACATTAATAAACATCACTCTTAACCATGGACTAAGAGACCTGTCGTAAGAATTACCCACTCTCACAATGTAACTCACTACCTAATCTAATATCAATACCGCTCTCGTAATGATTCTATTATTAGTTAGGTGTTTTAATGAATACTTTAGGTAATCTCTTCACATTAGCAAGTCACCTTTCTCAAAGGGCAATATAAAATATGTACTTCTATGAATTTTCCAACCATTAATTCCCTTTTTCAAACCAATTAAAGGTCTAATTAACTATCTATGGTCATCAAGAATGGATAGTTCATGACAATCTCATATAAAAATTCTAAAAATTAAGAGAAATTGATATATTAGTGCATAAAAGTCAATTATAATGTATAGTCAGGCTACTCACAGGTCCTAAGGAACAAGGGATTTAGTCTCGCATAGTTTCCATTGCCAAATACATGGGAGAGAAGAAGAAAACATAAGAAATATTACTAAAACTAAAGAACCCTAAAAGAAGATGTTTTGGTTGATCCCCTCTGACGAATGTGATGATTTGCTACCTTCCGGATACAAATCCATCCTCTAGAGGTGCATGAATCTCCCAAAATGTGGTATACTTCTCTTCTTTCTCTTATCCTTTCTCTCGTATATCATCCAATGGAATACAATGAGATCCCTAGGTCTGGCTGAAATTCTCCTAAGTGATAGACGTGACTTCGGGCATCATTAATTTCCTACCATTCGATTAGACTTTATTTTTAAATATACATGATCCCGCTATGTTGGTACTACCGACAAGGTGTTGGTACTACCAATGCCATTGATAAGTGTGGTCGTCTGGGAAGTTGTTAGTACTATCGAGCTTGAAGTCACTAGTATCGAGTTTCCTCAATAAATCTTGAATCCATCCATGTGATGTTTTTCGTAGTATCGACTTATGGGTCAGTACTACCGAGTATTCTCAATTTCTGTATGTTCCAAACTGAGCATGTGTCGGTACCACTAACAACAAAGTCGGTAGTACGAAACTGTGTAGATTCTTATAAATTTTGCCTGAAATCTATAAAAACTAAACACAATCTTTTAAAATTTATTAAATCTTGTAGGAACATTAAAATTATATTTATTTTATGCAAATAAGTATCACAGGCTAATGTTAGTAAATAATGTACAAATTAATAAGAAAATGAAAAATAAGTATACAAAAATCAATAATAAATAGCCTGTGAAAATGACAATTATATGGTACATTAAACTCCCCTAAGCTTAAATGTTGCTCATCATCGAGAGACACACACTCAGATCTGTTTGAGACAAGTCATCAAAAGGACATAAAATATAAATTTCATTTCTCAACCAACCCCACTTCACGGTCTCAAACCTGCCTTTATTGACCACTGAACAATCAACTACTCTTAAGCGACTAAAAGCATCCATAAAATATGTCCACCCCTAGATCAATGAACACTATCAGAAAGAAGTTAATATTTATAGACAATCAAGCATTGGCTTAGTGCATCATGTGATCCCCTATTCTACATTGCTCTTTTCCTAACTACCAACTACTTGGAAGTGATTCTCCTTATAAGAACGAATGAGGAGAATAATCATTTAAGTGGCCTACTAATAAGAGAAATGAATGGAATGAAATGGGTAGCTAAAGAAGAGTCACAAGTAGCATCAAAATTATTTATACAAAAATAAAACATATAAACCTATATGGTGAAGATAATGACAAATGCATGAATCTTTTAGCTTAATATTATTGAGTGGAATGATGCATGTATAAAAAATCTCATCAAATGAATGAGAATCAATTAAAGAAGAGATTACATCATGTGAATGTTTCCATCTTTTTAGAGGAATTTAGGGCATCCTTTCACCCTCTTTACTTCCAAACATTTAGATTTGGTTGTTTTTTTCATTGGCCCATTGTTTTAGCATGGTGGACAGTTATGCTTGGGCTTCACTAAAATATTTCATTCATTTTTCTTTTTTTATTATTTTTCTTCTAAGGGTATGGATGTGTATCCCTGCACTCTTATTTCAGAGGAAAGAATATAACCACATGATGTAAAAATGAATGATGGAAAATGCATGCAATCTGCATGTAATTGTTATGCAACTAAATTGATATCCATATAAATTGTTTATGCATATTTTTATTTTATTTTACAACTAATGCAATAAAAGAGAAACTAATTAGCATGTCGCCTATTATTCCATGCAAAGTAAACAAGAGGAAATAATTCGGATCACTTGATCATCTTAAGGTGGTGGGTCAAAATGAATGGAAAATGGGTGGAACCACATAATCAAGAGACAATGCCTTTCATGAACTATGATATGTCCCTCTCTAATCACCTATGTACAGGGTAAACATAGAATTTCTTCTTAAATTTCAATTTAAGATCTCGTTAATTGTTTGATCATTTTAGGCTCAAATTTCATCTTCATCCACATTACATGAACAATTAAGATGTTCATCCATATCAAATGTCTTTAAGTTGGCTTTCCCACACACTTCCTCGAGGTGCTTCAACTCAAGAAATTTACAATTAAGCCAAAGAATTTATTTATTTTTATTTTTATTTCCATTACAAACACCCAAAAGCACATGATATTGACATGAATCATGAATTAAGCTCCAATTTTACACTAGATAGATCATGGATCCTACAACTTAAAAAAATAAAAATGAATAAGCAAATAAAGCCTAAAAGAAAAATAAAGACTAAGGATAAAGTTGTTCCAGCACCCCCTAAGCTTGAACTAGACTATGTCTGCATAGTCAAAATTGTAACTTAATACGTGGAAAGTGATACCAATCAAAAGGGTGGTGGTAGAGGTTGTGGCATGGTAGGATCGTAGGGATAGAAGGTCCCTTGGAAAGTTTGGGGTTGTTGGTCTTCAGGTGTCGGTACTACATACTATGTGTCGGTAGTACCGAGTCAGTGAATATTCTTGATACTTCTGAGTGTTATCGCAGTATTTTAAACCTAGATCGTCGTTGGACTTCGGTACTACCGAGTTGGGAGTCAATAGGACCGAGCCCTTATCAGTTAACTCGGCCCCTCTCTACAAAAAGTCGATGCTAGCGAGCATGTAGTCAGTAGTACCGAGTTCCTTTAAATTTTTATTCGGACCCCCATGATTTCGTGGGTAGCATCAACTGTGTAGTTAGTACTACCTATTTATCATCATCCTACACACCACACAAAAATGATCAAGAAAACTTTTTATATAAAAACTAATAAAATGAAAACAAAAGTTGTGAAACTACAAAATTGAATGTAAAGAACAAAAATTATTGGTTGGGTTGCCTCCCAACAAGAGTCCTTGTTTACATTGTAGAGTCGACGATTTACATTTTCTTCAGCCTGGGTTGTTATAGGATGGTTGTGAAGATTCATCTAGTAGTCTGAACTCCACTCTATAATTGTCTATCTTGAGTGTCAAGTAACCTCTACCAATGGCAGTGATCATGTCAGCCATATCTTGGAACATTTTTCCTAGTAACATCTCTGGTCCTCAAATCTCAGGCATATCCATGACCACAAAATCAACAGGATTTTCTTAGTTGTCTATTCGAAAACCACAAAACCCTCACTCTCAAAACACCCCCGACCAGAAGAAAATAATCCTTCTTTTACGAAAGAGTTACTAGGAATATTGTTCAGAGCCCAAGTAGCTATAGTGAAATTTAGGGGGTGTAAGAGTACTCAAATTGAGGAAACCTGCAACATGTATCGTCAAAGATGTTTCAATTCAGAAAGTTGATCCTAAGGATCTACTTACTTTCGACTTTAACTAGAACATCCTCACATATCCCATATGGCCTCACAATTGATCTATCCACCAACTCGATTGTCATGACTCTATTCATCAATTTTTCAATCCCAAACTTTGAAAAGTAGCAAGAGGCATGAGATTTGTGCTCGTCCTAGAGTCACATTGTGCTTGTTGGAAATGTTGATTGCCTATAGAACAAGGGATGTTGAAACATCCTGGATCTTTTCTTTTCCTTGGCAACCTTCCCTGGATTATGGAACTCGCCACTTCATCAACACAAAAAACATTTGTATCTTTGATCCGTCTTTTCTTGTTGATGATATCCTTCAAGAATCATCCATATGTAGGGATTTTCTCTATCGCCTCGACGAGTGGAATGTTGATATGGAGCTTTCAGAAGATGTCTAGGAACTTCTTGAACTACTTTTCCACCTTTCTCGGCTTCATACTATCTAGGAATGGCACATTTGGGTTTTTTGCATGCTTGTGTGGAGGAACATATGGCACATTAGGACTCTCCTTCCCTAAGCTTTCTTCAGTGCCACCTTCTAGGATAGGAATTTTTATGTCTCCTATGGATGGAATGACTGGTGGTTGCTCCTAAATTGTGGGTGCCTCCCTATTGATAGTGAATGTTCCACTACAGAGTAGAACCTTCACATGTTCTTGTTGCATAGGCACCTTTTTTGAAATCTAAGATATGGACACATCAATGGAAAAACTTTGAAGTACCTTGTCCGGCATTCTTCTTCCTCATGGTAATCCATATAGACTGCATGGATATGGAACTTGTGGCACATATACCCTGTCTAGCTCTAAAGTGTGTTGCTTGGGTGACTCTCCAGTATAATGTTTTGGCTCCTTGACAAAAGAGATGAACTTTTCCTGGTGATGTTGATGTGTTGTCTTTGCATTCCTAGGAAATTCTTACTGAATGGGCTTCTTTATAGACGCCACCTCTGCTTATAGCTGAGAAATTTGATATTCAATATTTTGGATCTGAGCTCCTTGATTTTACAATTCTCTTTGTGTCTTCCCAATGACCGTCTCATTCTGACTGACCAACTTGCCTAGCATGTCCTTTATATGGTCTATCTTATTGGCGTCCTTGTCCTAATATTATGCATTGCCTTTATTACCCTTATAGTCATTACCATGGTAGTTTTGTTGTCGCATGTACATGCATTCTTCTTATCCTCTACAGGTGTTGTCATCCTTCTAACATAATTTCTTGGCAACCAAGTCTAGTTTCTTATTCAATGATGTAATCATTTTGAACTCTCCAACACTTTTAATGGTTGTTGGATATTCCCTTTCTTCTCCCCATGACTAGTTTTTTTCCATGTTCTTTAGGATCTCATGACACCTAGATGGCTTATTGTTAAGGAAGAATCTTGTCCTTGTATTATCGAGTGTGGTCCTTTCTTCTTGATGCAGCTCGTAGTAGAAGATCTTTGCTTGGCCAAAGAGATTTATCCCATGATGCGGAACATTCCTCAACATATTTTGAAACCTCTCCCACGCTTCCGAGCATGACTCTTTCGACTGTTGCTTGAAGTTGATTATCTTCTTAGTCAATCGATCATCTTCTATGGTAGGAAGTATAGCTCAAAGAAAGTGTCTATCATTTGTTCCCAGGTTTCAATTGTCTTGGGCTTGAGGTTAAGGAACCAAAACTTTGCATTATCTTCCAGTGATGACAGAAAAATATTCAGATAAATGGTCGTTGCTGACACTATGTCAATCTTTTCCATGTCACAACTTTCCACAAATTTGCTTATATGTGTCATAAGTTCCTCAGTTCTATGGCCATGGAAAGCTTATGACTGGAATAATGCCACCAAGTCAGGGTCTATCTTTTAGCTACCCACATTGATAGCCTACCTTTTTATCAGGACCCAACTGAGCTGTTATAGAAGATGTCTTTATTTTCTCCCATATGGTCTTCTCTTTTACTTCTGTGTCCCACATCTCTAATTTTTTTGGTTGTTCCGTTGGAGGTAGTGGAGTTGGGATGAGTTTCTCAACTGAAGCTACAAACTCTTGAGCCATGCGAAGGATATCCTCCTGATCTACAATGGATGGAGTAGACTCTCTATAATCTGTAGTTTCGAGTGTGAACCATGCACTAGTACCTAAAACATAACAATGACATGAGAACACAGAATACTAGTGAATTGATAGAAAAATCAATTATGCTCTTGAATAAAGAGAAGATGAAAAATAAAAAATGGCCTAGAGTGACCGATCACATCACTCATAGTGCTAGAGTTGTTGTTTCCCCAGAAATGGTGCCAAAAACTTGATATGAGTAAAGTACACATCAAACACAACTGTACTGTTGGATAAATTGGACATTATGATAAATCCCTTTGTTTCGATGATGACAAACATTTCATTCTTGTTGATCTAACGTGCTACTTGAGTGTTTCAGGAATAAGGTAGATGACAAAGCTCTAGGGAATCTATATGCTTGAATAATTGTAAATGTCATGAAATGAAATCAATTGTAAACTTGTACAAATATATAATGTACAAGTACTTAGATTTCATGTAAATCAAGCGTTAGATCTTCCCTAGCCAATCACCACACTTAGATAGGTCATCCCCTTCAATAGTGTCGCATATGCACACTCGTACACACACTTAGTGCCTTAATTGAAAGATTGAAACAGGGTCAATCTCGGTCAACAAACTCCTCGCCCGAGACACTCTCGGTCGACAAACTTCTCGACCGAGAAAGACCCAAGTAGCCGTTAGACACAGCTGACAAGGTAGTTGGCAGTTGCAAATGAACGTTGATCCAGAGAGCCTGTCGGTCGACAAAACTTCGACCGAATAGGTATCTCGGTCGACAATTTTTTGACCGAGATGGACTGTGACAGCAACTGCAGAATAAAGTAACTAGCCGTTACTAATGCACCTAACTTATACCTAACGGCTAGTTAAGCACTTAGAAACCCCTAGAAGTTGTCTAGAACGTCCTTAAGCATCCATAGGCCATTCCTATAAATAGGACAAGCCATAGGACACCTAAGGACACCTTTTACACACTTGAGTACTCTTTGAGCAAGCAATTACATTTGCAATCTGTTTTGAGCAATAGAGCAAATTCCTACATTGGCTATTCATTCCCATTGCTCTAATTTCGTGTCTTATAGGCTAGCATCTCCTTTTCCACAGCACTTACACTTCTACACTCATTGGTTAGGAGATCAATACGCTTGATATAGGCAAATCAAGCCTTGTGCCTAAAAGGATAAGTTGTAATTTCTATTTTCCTTCTTGTTCCTTTTATTCTTGGTATTCTCCTTGCTACTCCTAGGGTTGGAGGCTGCGCGTTGGAGAAGGTTCTTCTCGGAGGAGAAGGTGGACTTCAAGCTACTTCAAGAAGGTTATCGCAAGGGAAGCTACTTCAAGAAGGCTATTGCAACGGGAAGCTACTTCAGGAGGAAGGCTGCTTCAAGGTTGGTGCAATTACTTCTAGGTGAAGGCTGCTTCAAGGTTGGTGCGATTACTTCTAGGTGAAGGCTGCTTGAAGGGTTTAGGGAGAGAATTGTAATTTTATGTAAAGTCCTTGCGAGGTAATAAAATTAAATTCTTTCCAAATCCCGGTTGGGTAAGCAACCGGGTAGTGTACTGACAACTTTAGTATTTGCTAAAGTTAGAACCACTCTAAATCCTTGTTCCCTTGTCCAATATTCTTGTGGTTGATTGTTTGAGTTAAATAATTGTTAAAATTACTTTAAAACTCTATTCACCCCCCCCCCTCTAGTTGTTTTTCATGTACGTATCAATGCAATATAGGCCTTAAGAGGCATGGATGTCAAACTCAGAGAAATACTAATCTATAAACTACTACTAACTGTAACGCAATCAACTAGGCTGATGAAAACTTGATTGAAGGTTTAATTATCTAGAATTAAAATAAATCTAAATTTACTAGTTGTTGATCTCAATTGGAGTGAATTCCTTAGGATTATGGTTTCACCTCAATTAACATCATAACATTAATAAACATCTCTCTTAACACTGGACTATGAAACCTCTAGAAAGAATTACCGGCTTTCACTACGTAACTCACTACCTAATCTAATTCCAATCTCACTCTCATAACAATTGTGTTATTAGTTAGGCACTTTACTGAATACTCTGGCTAATCTCTTCACATTCGTAAGCCACTTTTCTCAAAGGGCGATATAAAATGTGTACTTCTATCAATTTTCCATCAATTCTTTTTCAAAGAAATTAAAGATCTAATTAACTATCTATATGATCAATCATGGATAGTTCATGACAATATCATAGAAATAAGTCCAGAAATTAAGAGAAAATGATATATTAATGCATAAAAGTCAATTACAATATATAATTGAGCTACTTTTGGGTCCTAAAGAACAAGGGGTTTAGCCATGTATGGTTTTCATTGTCAAATACATGGGAGAGAAAAATAAAAATGTGGGAAATATTAGTAAAATTAAGGAACCCATGAAGAAGATGGCTTGGTTGATCCCCTTCGAGAAATGTGACGATTTGCTACCTTCTAACTGCAAATATGTCCTTAACAACTCGCCTTGCTCCGGATATTCTTTCAATATAAAAGATGAAGCTTCTTCACTTAAAGAGGCAAAAAGTCACTTCTTGAGTTCTTTATGCTTGGAGGTGCCCAAATCTCTCGGAACGTGGCCTTCTTCTCTGCTTTCTCCTCTCCTTACTCTCAGTTGTCATCCAACGGAATAGAATGATATCTCTAGGTTGGGTCGAAATCCCCCTAAGTCATATAAGTGACTTAGGGTTTCATTAGTTGCAAGTTGTAAGATCAGACTTAATTTGCAGATCTGCCTAATCTAGTCATGTCGGTACTACTGATTAGGTGTCGGTAAGTACTGTTGATGCCTTCGATAAGTGCAGTCGCCTTGGAAGCTGTCGGTAGTATCGAGCTTCCTCGATAAATCATGAACCCATCCATGTGATGTTGTTATTGGTATTAACTTCTGGGGTCGGTACTTCTGAGTGTTCTCGATTTCCATATGTTCCAATCTGAGCATATGTCGGTACCACTGACAACAAAGTCGGTAGTACCAAGCTGTATAGATTCTTGTAAATTTTGCTTGAAATCCACAAAAACCAAACACGAACTCTTAAATTTATTAAATCATTCAGGAACATTAAAATTATATTTATTTGATGCAAATAAGTATCACATGCTAATGATAGTAAATAAGGCACAAATTAATAACAAAATGAAATAAGTGTACAAAAATCAATAATAAATACCTCGTGATAATGACAATTATTTGGTGCATCATGAGACTCATTTCCCAGTTAGAGATATAACTAAAAAAATCCATTACTTATCAAGTTATGTATTTAGGCAGTTAAAGTAGATAGTGATGTAGAGTTGAAAGAATATGTATCTTACACAAAGATAAGACACGTCTAGGTCCACTAAAGCTCCAAGAATGCCTCCATTTTTCACAAACAGGGTGGCTAGAGCAAGGAAGGAAGAAAAGAGAGTTCTCAACCCTATTGTGTTGGCTTCTAGTAAGAACACCAAGAGACTCGACCATAGGAGGAAGGAGGGTGAAGAACGTAAGGAAAATGAGTAAAAGAGTAACAATCTTACATGAAAGAAGTAAGGAAAATAATTAACAGTTGATCATTCTAAGGAGCCTCAATTCTCGATCATGGACTCTAGATCATTCTAAGGAGCCTCAATTCTCATGCATGCATCCAAGAAAAGTCCATGATCACCAACCTCAATGGAATCTCGTTGACCTCTAGAAAGGAACTTCAAGATCTCCAAAGATGAGAAGAGAGAAAGATAGGGGTATATATAGGTGGGTTTAGGTTTGATGTTGTTCAAAAATCCAAGAGGGTACCAAAAATCTAAATCCAAGCAGGCACCATAAATTCAAATCCAAGCGAGCATCAACAATTAAAATCCAAGTGGGCACCAAAAATCCAAAACCAAGAAGATACCAAAAATCCAAATCCAAGCGGGCATCAAAAATCCAAACCTAAGTTGGCACCAAAAATATAAACACAAGCAAGCACCGAGAATCTTATTGGGAACTGAGAATCTCACTGGGCACTGAGAATCTCACTACACCGAAAATTTCATGAAGGCAAGGTTCAAAAGCATCCAAAGGAGATGTATAATTATAAAATTCTTGTGTACCTCATGAGGCAACTCAAACAAGTGTCACAATTATGTTCATACCACTTGAAAAGGATAATTCACATAGAGGTCCAACAGTTGCATGAAGTTAAATAACCGAGCAAACAACATCTATTTTGATTCAAATTTCAAACAGTGTTTCATCATCCAGTGTGACATCATAATTCTGAGTTAAATTTCAAGAATAATAGTCAAATTAAACCAATTATGTCAAACAAATTATGTTCAAAGATTAAGCAGGGTCAGGTGCCTCACACACGAGTAGCATAGATAATTTCAATCAAATTATTCTTTATCTAAAGAGTTTAAGTTTACCTAATTTTAATCTTCCATTGAACTTGCCATGAGGACATAATGGCATTCCCCAGATCTTCCATTAGTGCTTTCATATTTGTTGAAAATGTCATTCTTCTTCTTTTCCTTTTCTTCCATTCCCTTGATCCCTTTTAATAAGTATCTCCCCTCTTGATTGTTGTCCATCTTCTTTCACTTGTGGAAGTATTGTTTCGGGAAGATGTTGCTCTGATACTAATTGTTGGATCTATGATGGGCCCTAGAGTGGGGGCGAAGAGAGCTAAAAATATTTAAATAAAATTCATCTAAACTTCAAGATATCTCCCAAGATAATATTACATATATGTAATTTCAGTGCAACTAAACATGCATAGCAATGAAGAGAGAGATTGAACAAGTACTAAATAACACAAGTTATTTATAGTGGTTCTAACCTCCAAACTTGGAGATGTACATCCACTACCTAGAGGGATCAATTTCTAATATTTTCAACCATGTCTCAGTCATTATATTCCATTAAAAGAGTACAACATGCACTCTTACAAAATCCCAATTGAATAAAATTTAGAAATATTGCTTGTTAATATGTTATTGTTCCTGTACGATATTTTATTTCACTAATTTTGTTGAGGCGTAGGTGGTATTATCTTGAAAAAAGTTGTATTTTAATGTATTTTCATGTTAAAGTTGAATATGTTTACATCTAATTATTTCATGCCAGACATATCCTTTCTAAATTAAAAAAAAAAACATAGATACCGTGCATTTATGTGGGATTTTCGGGATCACGGATGTGATACAATAAACCTAAAAACATTTTGAACTGGGTCTATTAGTCATTCCTGAAAACATTTTAGAATGTGAATGGATTTGTCCTAAAAGTACATCTAGGGAAAGGGGGTGTTTCTTCCAAAATATATCTAGAAACACTGTATTACTATTTACTTTGTAAATTTAAACTGGTGTAGAATTTTGAATCGAAAATAGCACATGTTGAAAACTCAAGTATATTATTTACCAAACAATTAGAAAGTATAGACTTTGAGGAAAACATCTATCTCATTTTAGTAAACTTACTTCCGTCCCTTACCGACATACCTTGCTTGAACCGCCACACAAAGTAACACTCTACACGCCACGTTGTTAAGTATTTTATTCCAAAAAATTTAAGAGAAAGCAAGGTAAAAGCCAGTTAGACTTTCAACCTCACGTTCATGTGGATTTTTTTTTAAAATAAAACACCAATCAATGTGGTGTTTTTGACTCTTGCATCTGTAAAGTACCACTTCAAGTGGTGTTTTTTTTTTACCAAAATGTGCTAGTGTGGAAGCTGTTTCGCTCAGAGTTTTGCAAAGAGAATTATTTTTCACCAAAGTATACTAAATTGGTTTTCTCTTGCTAGATCTTCATCGGATTACTACAGTAAAATTAATTGGACGTCACTTTATACTGTAATTGCATCCCTCCTCACTCAGTAGTACGTTAAAAGCAAGCAGACTGAAAGACGAACGAAGACATAGTTCGTATGTAATGATGCAATTGTGACTTGAAGCCTATGCAGTATATATATGACATCTATACCCACAGATACTAGAAAAAAAGTAGCACATTAGTGAAGAGATCATGGTAGCAGTTCTTCAGCTGGAGCCGCCTAGCTGACCATGACCGTCTGAGATAGTAACGACCGACTATCTATTAGAGGGAATGAATGAAACACCGTCACGCGCCCAAGGCTATTTCAGGTCAGCTGCTCAGTTAATGCGCATTGGAAGCTAGATCGCTTGCCAACCGGCTGGCAAGTTCGTCAGTGGACGGTTTCGTCAGGTACACCCCGGTGAAGCGCCGTAGGAGTTGAGTGTCAGCTCCAGGGACGCCGCGGCAGCCCCTTCGTACAACCCGCTAAGCTGATCTTGGTAGTTATTGTATGATCCCCACGCCGCGGCGCCGAGGTCACCACAACGAATGCTGCTGCTGGCGTCGTGGTTGTGGGTAAACAGGTCTTCTGAGTACTCCGGCTTGCAGCAGTTGGTCGGGAACAGCGGCAGTGTCTCCAAGCCGCCGGCCGCTGCTTCTTCGTCGACGTTCTTGTGCACTGAGCTGCTCAGGCCGGTACCGGCGTAATAGCAAGGATTGTCCATGTCGGTGTAGTAGACCTGCTGTGCCCTCTGCTGCTGTGGATGGTAATAGTACTGCGGTAGCGCACCCAACCCCACCCATCCAACGCTGCCTTCCATCTCCTGCACAAAAGAATGAGCAGTGAGTCGAGGTAAACTACAACCAGCAGTAAGGAAAGGAAGTTAAAGTAATTAGCAGCTAAGGTATGGAAGGGCATAATCCCGGATGTATGTGCATGGCCGATCGAGTAAACAGGAATGATTACGGACAACACGGTGTGATGGCAAAAATGCGATTTTTTTATATATTGCATTATGTCCAGTTTCTACTCTTCCGTCTAAGTACACACACAGTTATATTTTGGCAGAGGTAGCAGATGACCGCGCCTGGTCGATCTGCAGTGTGCTTTTTCTATCTGTACGTTGAGGAAAGGGGGTATGTTCCCAATCCCAACACTGTTTACGGCAGAAAGTATGGCGGCTAAGACTCCCGCTCCCCGAGAAAAATCTGCTTCAATCGGTATCTGCGTGCAAAGACCACGACCCGCAGCTGCTCAGCACCTCCTCAACAGCCGTGCAGACCAATCTCTCCTCCCTTCGAGGCTTATTACCGATAGTCTCTGCTAATAGGTCCGCTTATCACCGGTAAGTTATGTCAATCATCAATGTACGTATTCAAGTAAAAACGGAGATCGTCAGACGTTTCTAGAGGATAATCTTGTTCAGTCCAAAGGAGGAAGCTCTAGCATTGAGTAGAATAAGCCAGAGTAACATAACCTGAATGTAGCAGTTCCACTAGATAAAATGTAGCTAGTTTGCATCATATCTTACCCTTAATGTAGATGCCCTCTCCATGAGCATGGAACCACCACAGCCGCTAGCCCCCAAATGTCCCACAGCGTAGAGCCCAGCAGCTCCAGCAGGTGACGTCGGAGAGATCATACCTGCTACAAAAAGTTACCATCTTTTTAGCGCGATCTGGACTAATAATGGCTTGCCATGTCGCCCAAGTACCAAACTAAGTGGAAAACCTACGAAAAGGTTAAGTTCATATGCTGACCTGGGGTAAAGTTGGTCATCAGCTTGGTAGCCGGACAACCGCCAGCAGCCACGGCCGCCGCGACGTCAACAGTGAGCCTCCGCTTCTGCCTTTCTCTGGCCTTGTGGTTCTGGAACCAGTAGAACACGTTCTTCCCTTCGATCTTCCCGTACTGTCTGAGCCTTGCGGAGATGCGCTGGATCTCTTCTGCGCTAGGAGACCGGACGCCACCATTGTAGTAGAGGTCCTTAAGGATTCGGATCTGATCCGGGGTCGGGATCCAGCGCGTACTCGTCTGGCGGCACAGGAAGCTGCTGCTCTTGCAGCTGTTGGTGTTTCCGCCGCAGCTGGCTGGTGAGATGGCCGCGCCAGTGCTGGCCGAGTCGAGGAGGTTATGCTGGAATGGTGGCAATGGCAGAGCTGGATGATGATCCATCTGTTTTGATCTACACTGCAGTGTTGGTGGCTGGGACGGGGAGCTAGCTTAGGATTCAGTCTTCTCAGTCGGAGACTGCTGGAAATCAGTTGGCGACTTGGCGTAGGGTGTACTGATGGAGCTGGGTGCCGGTGGGAGAAGAGGTATTTATATCCAATGTTTGAAGAATTGAAGGCGAGCGGCATGCAGGAGAAGAACCAGCCAGGACCGAATCATGAGGTGGGTCAAGTTATGTACTTGAAGGCACTTGCTGGTGCCTGGTCTCGACTAGGGTTTCCTTTCGTAAAATTAGATGAGTAGGTGATGAGTGATGGCATGCGAGAAAGCGATCGTGATCAGCATTCACCAGGATGGTTAAAAAGTGTGGTGGTAGTTGTGGTGATGTCGTAGTAACAGGAGTCTGCGAGGAGATCGGGAGGTATATCTTTGGGAGAGGGACGACTGAGGTTGACAGATGTTTGGCTGGACTGCCAATCAAAAAGCGCGCGGGGTTAAGTGTAGTAAGGAAAAAGAATGGCTTGGGAATGGGCCCGAATGGGGCAAGAGTCTGCTAGTATAGTAGGAAACGAATGGTATGGGAATGGCGTAGGAGTGGGCTACCAAGTATCGAGCTTTATTAGGCCGTGTTGCAAAGAATTCATATAAATATTTACCATTGGGCATTGGCTCCGCAGTATAGTGACTTGTGTACTCCCTAGTTCCGACTTGGACGGATGTTACTATGCTAAATCTATTTCTCCACATTACCAACTTATTCTTCTTCTTTTTTTTCTCCTTCTAACTATTCTGCTTCTTTCTTCCCTTTTTTCTTCCTATCTCCATGATTGGCTGAAAAGGGATACTCGTACATCCTCAACTTGAGTGGGGGCATAAAATTTATGTGGTCCACATTCAGGAAAAAGCACAAGGTTTGAGCTAGACTAACATAAGAGTTACAATCATTTTTATATGTACTTGAGGACAATACTCACATGGATTCAATAGGTAGATGTTCATGTATGTGTGAGTAACACATTTTGTTACAATTTTCCAAATAGGACTATATATGATACTAAACATCACAAGCTAGATAGACCTCGTTATGGACCATAGCTATGTTGGTTGTGCCCCATGACATGTGTTAGTAATACAATATACTCTACTTGAAAAAAGCAACATGAGTGCTTTGTTGTGGCTTGTAGAATTACCTTGGAGGTGAATTGAAAATTTCTCTATACAATCTCTCTTTGTATAGGGACAACTCTAGGACACACTAGACATCTAATCAATTTTCTCAAAGATTCATTACTATAGCTCCTCTTTGTTACCACATGTTTATTTTCGTCACTTCCGATTACCTAAAAAAATATGACGAACCAAAAAGGTGAGACCCACTCCCGCAAGAGATATAACATCCAACAATGCTTATTGATTACAATACTTAAATAATAGATAACTGAGAAGTTGGAGTATATAATAATCAATTGAATAGATTGAACATTTTAAGTATGTTAAACAGATTAAGAAATTAATCTTAGCAACAAGTATGATCATCAATGCATATATAGATATCAAAAAAATCCATTTCTTTGGATAGATATCTACTCAAATATCATCAAATTGCATCTAATAACAATCATTATCATTAATCTATCTATCATCATATTCCTTTCTATGGACCATAGCTATGTCGGTTGTGCCCCATGACATGTGTTAGTAATACAATATACTCTACTTGAAAAAAGCAACATGAGTGCTTTGTTGTGGCTTGTAGAATTACCTTAGAGGCGAATTGAAAATTTCTCTATACAATCTCTCTTTGTCCAAGAGGGATAGTTGAGGGTAGATGCATACACCACATCTTAACTCATTCATATCTCAGTTACCTCAATGATTGGTTTGAATATCATTCTGAAGACAAGAATCTAAGGGTCATAGGGAGGTATGTCGAGTGATATAGGATATTTGACGAGGTCAATAAGTGGTCTAAGTCTATGGTGTGGGATAGTATCCAACATATGTGACATACTATGGAAACTAGATATTATAGGGGAAGGAAAATGAGTCATCAAGGGAGGGAGAGAAGATGTGGGAGTATATCCACGACTAGGAAGGATGGATCAATGTTTGGTACAAATTGGAGAAAAGTCTCTCTAGGGAAGGGATGAAGTACATGTTCTAGGGATGAAAACCTTAGTGTCCAACTTTATTAGACAGTGTTGCACAGAATTCACATAAATATTTTCCATCTGCTCAGTAGTATAGTGAATTGTGCACTCCCTAGTTCTGAGTTGGATGGATGTTACTATGCTAGATCTACTTCTTCATATTTCCAACTTGTTCCTCCATTTTTATCTTCATATTCTATTTCATCCTCTCCTTTTTTGTTAATGTCTTCATGCTTGGCTGAAGAAGGATATTTGTACATCAATGAGCGAGTGGGGACATAAACATGATGCATGCCACATTAATGGAGATGCAAAAGGTTTCAGCTACATTAACTTAAAGTTACACTTTTTTCTATATTTACTTCTGGACGACACTCACATGCATTCAATGTTCATCCATGCGTGGGTATGCATATAGTCATAATTTTCCAAATAGGGATATATAAATATATGTCACTAAGCTTCCCAAGCTAGATAGACCTAGTTATGGACCATGGCTATTGTGAGAACCTACTACACTAAACGGGATTACTCAAAATATAAAACCCAATCAATGACTATTTAATCATATACCCAAATATATGAGTAAATTAAAATCGATTTCAACATCAACACCTGTTGAGAAATGTTTGAATAAGATCCCAATATCTTTCTTGTATCCATACTATGCCAAGAATTTGATACAAATTGTTCTATCTCCTTAGCCACAACATATATACGCAGGAGAACAATATTCATATATGCCACACAAACAAGCATTAACATGCTAACAAAAGTTTGATTCGTTTGAAACACCATATACAAACTTTTCCTGCCCGGACCTGAGAGTACAAGGATGACTGTAGGACACACTAGACATCTAATCAACTTTCTTAAAGATTCATTATTATAGCTCCTCTTTGTTGCCACATGCTTATTTTCGTCACTTTCGATTACCTAAAAAAATGTGGTGAACCACAAAGGTGAGACCCACTCCCGCAAGAGATATAACCTCCAACAACGCTTATTGATTACAATACTTAAATAATAGATAACTGAGAAGTTGGTGTATATAATAATCAATTGAATAGATTGAACATTTCAAGTATGCTAAACAGATTAAGCAATTAATCTTAGCAACAAACATGATCATCAATGCATATATAGATATTAAAAAAACATTTCTTTGGATAGATATCTACTCAAATATCATCAAATTGCATCTAATAAAAATCATTGTCATTAATCTATCTATCATCATATTCCTTGCTAACAACACAAGCAATCCAGTAGCATAAACATCCCTGACATCATGAATATGTCTACTATCATAACATGGTTATCAATATTGGCATCTCAAATAAAGGGAACATATCTATATCATAAGTAGAGCTAAGATCATAACACAATGAACTACATAGGCATGATTAGCAGTTAAGCATTTCTAATTACATAGGCATGACTAGCAATATTAAACATAGCTAGCAGCAACATCTTAACCATCGATGTCAGTATATTTGACAACATATGCGTGTTTACAACATGAGCATAACTACAACATAAGCATATCTATTATCTCTTATTGAACTATACATGATCTCAATGAAAAGAAAACAAACAAGGGTTATCATCCAATATGAAGCATTCTGTATAACCCTAAACAAATATTGTAGATGATTTTCTTACATCTTTTATTACGCCCTGTGGAATTTGAATCATACTATCCAAAGTCCAACCGACCCCTGCGAAGGGATATTCCATTCTGTACAAGATCTAGGAGTGCCAGTATCCTAAGATCTCTTCCCCTCAGTTAGTATGAGTAAAAAGGCAGTGACATATTAGTTAAAGCTGCCACCACAATGACCTATAGTCAAACTGCTAACCACTAGTCCACCTTTGGTACAGGTCACGTCACTAGAAACTAGGGTATACAAACCCAATAACTGAGGTACAACCACATTTGTCCTCTAATCACATCATGTTATAATCACCGAGACACGACCGTCACCGTTCTCAATCACATCAAATGTATGAGGCATGACCATAGCCATCCTCCACAATCTACATTGTGGATGACAAGGATATATCCTCAACATGCCACCCTACATATTCAACAGTATGCGCTCTGAGTTTCCCTTAGGAATACTCATTTCACCATCCAGCAAATTCTGACACTAAAGATGGCTCTACGACATAGGGCACTACATGATTAGAGTTGCACTTGATTAGTTATGCCAATTGGGTGAATTAAGGTTGCATCAAACAAGTGGACATACAAACTCTAATTCACTTCTAGCAAGAATATAAATATCACAACTTTTAAAAGATATAAAATGTGTGAAACATAATTTTTCATCTCATCATCACATGGTATTATTCACTTGCCATTCATGAGACCACACTAGTCATCATACTATCACAAGATATAAATCCTTTTCACAATATCACAGGGTATCAACCCTTATCAACATAAGAGGATTACACCTCATTCAGGGCTCAACCATGCCCAAAGGTCATTAAGACCATCATACTGTCACAGGAGATAAATCATTTTCACAGTATCACATGGTATCAACCCTTATCAACACAAGAGGATTACACCTCATTCTGGGCTCAACCATGCCCAAAGGTCATGAAGACCATCATACCATTCCCTACAAGATCATTATTATCTTTGCATGCCTTATAACAAGGCTCAACAACATTACTTACATATAATACACTGGATCAACACAATATTGCATTAATGAGCTAGGAGATATTCATAAAAAATCATAGCAGGGTTATATTAACATTAAGAACATTCATTTATTACATCAACATGCAAGAAATCTAGATATGATTAACCCTCATCATATTCATAGTGCACATGTTTACCATTAGAAAGTATCAACCATGTGGCTATGATAACCATCAATTAACATATTAAGGTTATAACCATATTAAGGAGATTATTCCATCATCATTCCATCATATAAGAATGTTAAACATGAATACTCATCTTTATCTATTTGCATTAGAGTTAGGTTTAACATGATAAATTATATCAATGATACTAATCAACACTTATACCCAAACCCTAACTCGTGGCATCCCCATTGGATCATGGATGCATAAGGTGAAGCATCACCATCACATTCCATACTATTCTCAAGTATGAACCCACACTTAAATCAAGGTGTAACCATTGGGTTATAGCATACTAGGGTTTCAACAACAATAACAGAGTACTTTGTGATTGTATTAGTCATTCAAGGACTATTCATACCTAATTACCATCATTTTGTTATATTAAAGCTAGGTATAATAAGTTATACCTCATTAGGGTTACATATCAACACAATATGGTTATCATCCCTTCTATTCATATGAGTGAATAGGTAAGACTACCTTATTAATGGTAACCCTCCATTTGTTCCATCATCATTCAACCCATATCAGCATACCACAATATCACCCAAAACCATTAGATGTTTAAGAGGTAAGACCATTGATTGTTTACATAAGTAAACAAATTGTATAAACTACCTATGAACTACTTGGTTTTACTCTAGAAAGAGTCACAATTTAACCCTAGACATCCCTTGATTAGCAACAAAAAAAGTTCCATTGAGAGTAGGGTAAAACCCATAATCAACTGTTCATTTAAAACAAGCCATCCATTGTCAACGAGTAAGCTCCTTAAGTTGATCATATGAAGGAAACCATCTAAATCATATTATTAGGACCAACATATTACATTAGCCATCATTCCACTTTATTAGAGGAATAAACATTCGACCTTGACCATTGGACAAGTTCATATGTTAAAACCATCAATTACAGTATAGGTCTGACCATTGCATCAAGTGACCCAAGAAACCATTGGTCTAAGGCTTAATTGATACTACAACTACAATGCTTAAATCACCATAGATTGTAGAGACCTGATCCACCATCATTAGTGACAATTAAGTCACCATAGGTTGTTAGATCAACACTATATTCATTAATCAACATCAAATATTAAGCTAATGTCATCATTGATTGATAACATCAGTAGGGTACTTAATGGTTGATCATTAAATTTCTATTTGATCCAAAACCTGACCTAAGGGGGTGACCATAGGTTCTCACCATCATCTGACACCTTTAATCCCGACCATCAGTTGTCATGAAGACAACACCATAGGGTTGTTGCAATGGTACCATCATCGGGTAATGGGTTTATAGAAGAAATCAACGTTAAAACCCTAAAATTGACCATTGGTTGATAGGTGCTTAGCACCATAGGTTGTCAAAACAACCTGATCTAAGTCATATTATACCTTAGCAATAATGTACACATGATCACAAGTTCATATAGAACTAAAATCAGAATAGGGAACATTATAAAAATTGAAATCCAAGTCAAGCATAGCTTTTTAGTGCATGGATCATCATTTCCATGCAAGAACATGAGCTAGAAAGCTTATGGTAAGCAATAAATGTGGAGCAAGTTATAAAACTTGCCTCTAATTAGAAGATGAAACCCCAACAGAAGAAAACTTGAGCAGTAGGGTAGAAAATCCATTAATAAGCTATGAACTCATCCATCTAGCACCTTTCTTCATCAAATGAGCAAACCCTAATCATAAGAAGCAAGAAAGGTAGGGTTTTAGAGATTTAGAGAAATTTCTACCATGGAACAGAAAGGTTCTGACATGGAGAAAGGTAGGAGGAAGGATAAAAATAAATAAATGGAGGAAATAAGGGGATTCTTACTCTTTTAAATCAAGATCACTAGAAGGAAGCTTTTCAAACCCTAAAAGGAAGTCAATTGCAACCCTAGATTCTTTTTCCAAGAAGATCCCCTATTTCTTCTTCCTTGGATAGGAATTTCATAGAAACACAGAGAGAGGACGAGGTTTGTAGAAGGAGGGAAGTGGTGGAGAGAAAATGGTTTGTTTTAATGCTTAGGGATAAGTATATGAAACTTTAAGATAAAGAAAAACAAAAAGGTTGAAGTTCTAGTATCTTTCCAAGTGTCCATGGCCTTAAACCATTAAGAATATACAAGTACACACACAAGAAGATCCCCCACCATCCATAGATACATGCTTATCCCTTGTTTCTTGAATTTCCAAGAAAAACAAATAATTCATTAGTTGATAGCTACTAAAGGTAGCTCATCCATGAAGGGGTAAACCCTAAAATACCCTTGGAGAAAACACCTTCAAACCAAGGATTAAATGGGCTCCCCATGGATCAAAAAGCTCAAGAATGATGACAGAATATACAAGGAAGATAATGAAACTGATAAATTGTAAATAAAACCTCTCAATTGGGTAAATTGCAGAAAAGTCCAAAATGTGCATAAATTGCATAACTTGCTCAAATAGTGTCCAATTGGACCAAATTTGAAAATTAAGTGTGTATTATAATTTGAAATCATATCAAAAGGTTATATTAGGTTTTTATGAATTAAAATATGATAATTAAGTTTTTTCAACTCATTAAGCAAGTTTAGAGACCTTACAACTATAAACCCCTAATAGGGATTTCTCCCCCGAAATCCAAGGTAAACATAGATGGGTACTTTCTTTGCACATCATCCTATTACCTTCACATGGTTACTTGCATATCATGGTTATGTCACATCATTCATACATATCTCATCTTGGGTCAGCACAAAAAACCCCACCTAAGAAGACAATCTCAATATGGAATGTAGAAACTTGTTGTGTCATTTGTACAACTCTAGTAGTAATGTTCAACTTTAAATTCTAGCTATAATCCTAAAATTATATCTATTGTATCAACACATTACTCAAAAGTAATACTTTCTAGCTTTTTACCATTCATGCAATGTGTCCCATACCATTCCTTGAAGCATAAAAAAGACGATGTATCCATCCTTTTTTTAGATACACTGACACTAGAACACTTATCAGTTCTTTTTCAGCATCAAAAGAAATGTTGATGCTGGCACCTGTCATTCCATACAAGGAAACATCATTCCTAGTCAACCTTGTTAGGGGTGAAACAACAACACCATCTTCACCTTACTAGGAATTACACAACCTACTTAGAAGACATATCATGATCCCATAAAGGCATTTAATCAACCCCATCCCACTCTTGTTCAACTTGTCTCATAGCTATTGCTGATTTGGCAACCCTAAGGTTTTTGAAGAAATATGGATCATATCTTGACCATATTTGAAATATTTTGACATGTCATCATTCAAAGCTTGATATAACTTGTATGACATGACTGGAACACTCTGCTCCTCCTATTCATAAATTCTATTTGTACATTGGTTAGTCTAAAGGACATAACTCTAAACTCATCATGGTCATGTGAATTATGTCATCCAATCTAACTCTTATGCATTGATATTTGATCATAGGTTTATCTTAAAGTAACATGATATCACATATCTATTGACCAAAAAACCATTTATCCTTGATAGTGGTATTACCCAGCTATCACTGAACCATACACAACATTATAGAATCACTTTTGTTTTTCCTTCCAAATAACATTTAGAGGGTCATAATCAACTCACTTTCTCTCTCTAAGGGAGAGGAATACTTGGAATGTTCATTTAATAAACATCTCCAACCTTCACATATTTCTCATATTGTTGATACATCTCAGATACTAGGATTCATTACCTTGGTATCCACCTCATGTGATATAAGGAACTCACATCCTTATCTCATCTACTTTTACCAACATAATAAATTTCAAAACATATAAGAGGAGTCTTCCTAATTATTGGAAGGCTTAAAAGCAAAATCATCACAAAATTTATGATCTTAGAACCATAGCCTAAACAACCTTATGCTATAATAAGCTATCCACCCTCATGTTTACAATGAATCCAGACATACCAAGTGGCAATGATCCACTTGAAAGTTGTGCCCTAGAAAGGAAAGACACAAAGGGAAACACACTTCCCACATCATAGAAACATTGTTCAAGGGTCACTAGAAAAAAAGTAACAAATTCTATTTTCATTATGCAAGTTACATCTTCTTATGTATCATTTTACCCTTTTCATTTTGGGTTCCTTGCCATTAGCATAGGAATCATCATGATTAACATATCTCATTACTCCTTCCTTGATGACTATTTATCACACTTGGGTATTTTCTCTTATTTTATTATGTTTTTCAACCACTTATCAACAGGTAAATTGTCATATTCCACATTTTCTTCATTAAACATGGATCATCTGCCTTAGTTTCTTTCAAATGCCATGCTTATTTTACACTTTTTTACACACATATGTTGGTCTAAGATTAATTCAGGTTCCACCTTATTCCTTTTTCATTGTTCTCATTTATCTTCTCATTTTATACTTATCATTGGAGTCCTCTCCATCTTATGTGGATTTCATACCTTGAATCACTTTATAAGAATAGATCTATCTATCTTTTACTTTATTGTCTTCTTGAATCACATATTCAAGAACTCCTACTTTCCTTATTTGTATTTATATTTAGATTTCATGGTGTTGTATCTTTCTCTTATAGTTACCAAACATTCAAGTTTTGATAGATAATGATGCAATTCTCATCTTCTTTAAGGTAGGATTGAGATATTCACACCATGATTTCTTATTTGTTATGCTATTTAAATTGTTTCAAAATGACTACTTGATCAGAGTAATAAAAAAGATAACAATCTAAAAGTTCCATACTTATCTTTTCTTCGATAATTGAATACCTAGCTAGGGCACCCAATAATTTAAGGTAGGATTGAGATATTCACACCATGATTTCTTATTATTTATGCTCTTTAAATTGTTTCAAAATGACTACTTGATCAGATTAATCAAAAAGATAACAATCTAAAAGTTCCATACTTATCTTTTCTTCAATAATTGAATACCTGGCCAGGGCACCCAAATACTAAGATTAGGCAGTATGCACCATATTTTTGTGTCACATTCCTAACTTAGACATCATCCTAGTCTTAAGTCCTAGTATCCCTATAGACTCAGGGAACCTAAAGCTTTGATACCAACTTGTGAGAACCTATTACATTATACGAGATTACTCAAAATATAAAACACAATCAATCACTAATTAATCACATACCCAAAAATATGGGTAAATTAAAATTGATTTCAACATCAACACCCACTCAGAAATGTTTGTATAGGATCCCAACATCTTTCTTGTATCCATACTATGCCAAGAATTTGATACAAATTGTTCTATCTCCTTAGTCACAACATATATACACAAGAGAATAATATTCATATATGCCACACAAACAACCATTAACATGCTAACAAAAGTTTGATTCATTTGAAACACCATATACAAACTTTTCCTGTCCGGACCTGAGAGTACATGGATGACTCTATGAAACACTAGACATCTAATCAACTTTCTCAAACATTCATTACTATATCTCCTCTTTGCTGCCACATGTTTGTTTTCATCACTTCTGATTACCTAAAAAATATGGTGAACCACGAGGGTGAGACCAAGTACCAGCAAGAGATATAACCTCCAACAATGCTTATTGATTACAATATTTTAAACAATAGGTAATTGAGAAGTTGGAGTATATAATAATCAATTGAATAGATTGAACAGTTCAAGTATGCTAAATAGATTAAGCAATTAATCTTAGCAACACGTATGATCATCAATGCATATATAGATATCAAATAAATCCATTTCTTTGGATAGATATCTACTCAAATATCATCAAATTGCATCTAATAACAATCATTATCATTAATCGATCTAACATTATATTCCTTGCTAACAGCATAAGCAATCTAGTAGCCTAAACATCCCTGACATCATGAATATGTCTACTAACATAACATGGCTATCAATATTGGCATCTCAAATAAAGGGAACAGACCTATATCATAAGCAGAAATAAGATCATAACACAATGAGCTACATAGGCATGATTAGCAGTTTAAGTATTTCTAATTACATAGGCATGGCTAGAAATATTAAACATAGCTAGCAGTAACATCTTAACCATCGGTGTCAGTATATTTGACAACATATGCATGTTTACAACATGAGCATTTTTTTTCAAATTGGCCATTCTATTCATATGAATCATGTGGACTGACCTCGATCCTGGGACCTCTCACTAAAAAACCATGTGTCTAACCATCTTAGTGTCTTCTGTTACAACATGAGCATAACTACAACATAAGCATAACTATTATCTCTTATTGTACTATACATGATCTCAGTGAAAAGAAAGAAAACAAGGGTTATCATCTAATATGAAGCGTTGTGTATAGCCCTAAACTGTTGGCTAAATTGGACATTATTATAATCCCTTTCTTTTGATGATGACAAACATTTCATTCTTGTGGATCTAACGTGCTACTTGAGTGTTGCAGGAACTAGGTGGATGACACAACTTTGGAAGATCTAAATGCTCACAATGTGTTAATTTCATGATTGTAATCAAATGTAAAAACTTGTATAAATGTATAATATACAAGTACTTAGACATCATGTAAATCAAGCATTAGATCTTCCCTAGCCAATCACATCACTTAGATAGGTCATACCCTAAAATAGTGTCACATATGCACACTCATACACACACTTAGTATCTAGTTCAAAACATTGAAACAAGGTCATTCTCGGTCGACAAACTCCTCGACTGAGACACTCTCGATCGACAAATTCCTCGACCGAGATTGACCCAAGTAGCCGTTAGACCCAGCAGACAAGGTGGTTGGGAGTTGGAAATGAACGTTGTAAACACTTACTCCAGGACGTCCCTCGGTCGACAAATCCTCGACTGAGAAGGACTCTCAATCGACAATTTATCGACCGAGAAGAGTTTTGTCTGCACTTTTCAGAGTTAATTAACTAGTTGTTGTTAAAGCAACTAATGGTTACCTAACGGCTAGTTAAGCACTAAGAACCCCCTAGAAAGTGTCGAGAACATCCTTAAGCATCCATAGGCCATTCCTATAAATAGGACAAGCCATAGGACACCCAAAATACATTTGTGCAATACTTGAGCTTACATACTTACAATTGGCAATCTGTTTTGAGCAATTGAGCAACACTAGCATTGGCTACTCATTTCCCTTGCTCCAAATTCATGTCCTCTAGGCTAGCATATCCTATCCACTAAACCTACACTTCAATACTCATTGGTTAGGAGATCAATACGCTTGATATAGGAAAATCAAGCCTTGTGCTTAAAAGTGGTAATTGTAATTTCCATTTTCTTTCTTGTTCTTTCTTATTGCTTGTACTCTCCTTGCTACTCCTAGGGTTGGAGGTTGCGGATTGGAGAGGGTTTGATCTTCTTGGTGAAGAAGGAGGTTTTTGGACTACTTCTAGAAGGCTGTTGCAATGGGAAGCTACTTCAAGAGGAAGGCTACTTCAAGGGGGAGCTTGAAGTTACTTCAAGAAGGCTGCTTCAAGGCTGGTGCAACTACTTCAAAGTGAAGTTTGTCCAAAGGGTGTAGAAAGTATTGTAATTTTATGTAAATTCCTTGAGAGGTAATAAAATTTAATACTTTCAAAATCCCGATTGGGTAAGCAACTAGGTAGTGGATTGACTGCCTTAGTATTTGATAAGGTTGGAACCACTCTAAACACCTTATCTCCTTCTTATTATTTCAATTGTGGTTGTTTGAGTTAAATTATTTTAAAATATCCATAAAACCCTATTCACCCCCCTCTAGTGGTTCTTCAATTGGTATCAGAGCAGGCTTCAAGGAGCCCTAATCGAGTCTTGAAGAATGAAGGGTGGTGGTGTCTACAACCGTAAGCAAAGGAAAAGCATGGACCAATCTTCAACAAGTTGCAATTCGTTCTTAGGAACAAGGCACACTACACCTAGCTATCCATGGAGGTCAAAGAAGGAAGATGTGCATAAAGAATGCCTTATTTCTACAATAAGTGAAGAAGAAGAAGAAGAAGAGGTAAGCCTTTTTTATTTACCTAAAGAAGAGCTAATTGCTAGTCTTGAAGAGACACATAATAAGTATATTGAGTGCAAGAAGAAATTAAAGAAATCTAATAAAGCAAATGATGAGTTACATGCTAAACTTCTTGCTCTCACATCTGAAAATGAAGATCTCAAAAAGGTTATTGAAGATCATGATATTCAGTTGAAATCAGTAGAAGCAAATTGCAATCTTCTTTCCCTAGAAAAGATAAAGTTGCAAACTCAAGTAAATGATCTTCAAAAACAACCTATTTTATGTACACATCTAGATTATGATATTATTATGAAAGAAAGAGACTCTTTATTATCTAATCTAGATCTAGACAAGTTAGATATTAAGAAGAGAATGGATGAGATTGTTAAGTTGCAACAAGAAGTTAGTAGTTTGAGTAACAATGATATTCTTGATAAAATCTTAAATGATTCTTATCGTCAAATTGGAAGGAGAGGACTAGGTTATAAGCCTAAAGGAAAATCTTATCAAAAACCTAGTTGGAGAAAGACACAAGTGCTAGAAAATCAATCTATGTATGTACTTAAAGGCAAATATACATATGTACCCAAGAACAACCTAGAACAAAATCATAGAAAGAGATATGAGGTTGATTCCATATGTTTCCATTATTGTTTACATCTTGGACATTATTCCTTCTCATGTCCTTACAAGAAAAAGGATGTTGAGTTAGTATGGGTTCCAAAACCCCCAAACTAAATGAATTAAAATAAAGTTGAGATATGACCAAAGAATCTAAGTTGTATATCTCTATGTCTATCTCAACTTAACATAATGAGATAACAAATTGATTCAAGAAATTAAAATTTCTAACTTGAAAGTATACATTTTAAACAAATCTGCAGAGACATCTTTGAAAATTTGTCTTAATTAGGGTCCCCAAAACCTAAAGATTTGAATATGATTAGTTGAGATTTGATCTAAATGTTACTTTGATATTCATATGTTTTATCTCAAATAAACTAAGTTTTTAAATTTCATAACTAAATTGGAAGTGATCTGTGTTTTATTTGGAAACAATTACTAAAAACAATACAGAAAGAGTAACAATTTTGGTTGAGAAATTGTCGACCAAGACAATGTCGGTCGAGAAATTTCTTGACCGAGTAAAACTTCATCAAGACTGTTTAAATAAAAGACACTTAAATCACAATCAACTTAAGCATATAATGAACTTTATATATTCTTGTGCTTTAAATATTTGAATGATCCAAATCAAAAGGAAGAATATATGAGCATCAAAACAAAATACTTTTTGTGATTAAATTGTCAAGTATACAAAATAAAAGGATTGATTTTACTAAAACTGCTACAAAAATGTTGCTTGCAAAGAAAAATGATACTGAAATCTATACTCATACTGCAAGTAGACATACTTGATTGGAAAAATAAGTCACATATCTCGAATACAAATTTCTCAAGAATATTAGTAGTTTGCATCATTACTTATATGTTAATAACATCCTTATTAAACTTGATGCAAACCAAAACTTGTAAAACTCTGATCTGTATGCAAATTGAAATTGATTATGCTTTCTTTGAAAATTCAAATGTTATCAAATTTCAATTGCTACTTTCTTGAAAAATATGATTAAGCATAAATAGCCTATCTTAAAATTTTCATTAGAATGATAAAAATAATCTGTTCTAAGAAAATCAAAAGAATAAATATCATTGTGACACCTAAATGTATATGCACTAATTAAGTTTGAGATATGATCAATAATATTGAATTGAGTAACCTTATATCTATCTCAACTTCACACAATTGAATAACAAAGTACTTCAACACATAAACTAGAACATACAGATTGCTGAATAAAATCTGCAAAAACAATTTCGGTCGAGAAATACTTCAACCAAAAATAATTCGATCGACAAATTGATCGACCAAGCAAGAGTCTGGAAAATATGTTCTGTTGTTTCTTATTTGCTATCAATTGAGCAAAATAAAAAGTTCTTTAATCAAGGATAAATCTTGGAGATCATCTTTGAATCAAGATATATTTATCTTTTGCATCATGAATTAAGGTATAACATTATGAATATGAAATCCTTAAACATATTGCAAAAAGTGATATATGAAGACTAATATTGAACATACCTTGTTCATTGATTGAAAAAGTTTGTTAAGCATATTAATTGAAAACTTATGAATCTTGAATGAGATTATTTTGGCTTATCCTCTACATGGTTTGGCATAAATCAGAAAATTAAGAACCATGTTAGTTTAAACAAAGAAATTACTATTTTATCATAATCCACATGATTTTTTTTGGTCTATCTATATAGGAACCATGTGTATTAAAATTTAAATGGTCATAATAATGAAATTACATGCTTTTATCCTGATCATTGTATTGTGGATATGACTCTCCTGTTCTATCATAATTATTGTGCCATGATCATTATGTTTCATTGGTTTGTCTAAAATCATTTTTGATCCATATATACAAACCATGAATGGATATTGCTTTTTGATCATTGTAATTTAACTCATTACAAAGATGATGCTATCATTGAAAATGCCATTGTGCATAACTCTATTGCATAAATGCATCTCGACATAATAGATTATTGTGGGCATGGCTTGTAATAAAATAATGATGTTGTTGTGACAAGCCAAATAGTATATTAATGTTTTATCTAGTTGTTTGTTCTAAGAAATCTAAAGCACAATCTTGACTTTAAGATATCAATCTTGCTTTCAAGGATACATGCTTCTAAAGAATCCTATGATTAATCTAATAAAGTAATTGAAATTTATGCACCCATAGCAGAGCTTAGGAGACATCATTTAGAATGAATATAAAACAATAATCAAGGACAAAAAAATTCATTATGATGCCTATATTAAAATTTTAAAACGTCTTCATAATAGGTATCACTTAATGAGCTTCAAATTGTTATTTATTAAGATACTTGCAGAAATTATACTTTACATATGAATGTTCAAATTGGAAATCTGTAGAATTTGCCTCTTGGTTGAAAACAAGTTTGACCAAGGGACGCTATGGTCGAAGTCAAGGTCGACCTAAAATAAGCTTGACAAAATGCTTATTTGTACATCATTCTATTGCACTTAATCTTAGTATCTTGATTCAAAATGTGTTTATCATATTGAAAACATAATTTTAGTGCATAACTCTCATAAAAGGTCAACCTATTATGATCTAATATTGATTGCGACCTTAGAATCCTTAAATTATCTTGACTATAAGATTAAGGGGGAGCTCACACAAACTATCTTGATTATAAGATTAAGAAGCTTACAAAACTTTGTAAACATCATTTGAAGCTTGTTATGACCTTGGTATCCTTAAAAGTAGTCTTAGTTATAAAAACAAAGAAATCTACAATATTCATGAATATGACATACATATGGTTCTTAATGGAATTCTCTAAACAAATCTGGGCCTAACATCCTATGTATTTGTTTAGAGATACCTTCATGTACTCTAAGCTTAAAGGATACATCCTTTGCAAATAATTGAGAAATAAATTGCGGCTAAGTTTGACAATAAATTGTTTCATTTTACTGGGTTTGCATCCCTTGGTCTTTCAAACTGAATATCTTATTAAGGGGGAGCATCTACTTATGAAATTAAGGGGGAGAAATAAAATTCATACAAAATGATTTTCTTGGATATCTTTATGAAATGACAAAGGGGGAGAAATAATATATAAAGTAAAATGAGTTCCATACACACTTGCAAAATAAGAGAATGGATACACAAGGTAAACTCTAGGTATGAAACTCATATGATTTATATTTCCTTACTTTATATTTAGGAAATGTTTGTCATCTTCAAAAAGGGGGAGATTGTTGGCTAAATTGGACATTATTATAATCCCTTTCTTTTGATGATGACAAACATTTCATTCTTGTGGATTTAACGTGCTACTTGAGTGTTGCAGGAACTAGGTGGATGACACAACTTTGGAAGATCTAAATGCTCACAATGTGTTAATTTCATGATTGTAATCAAATGTAAAAACTTGTACAAATGTATAATATACAAGTACTTAGACATCATGTAAATCAAGCGTTAGATCTTCCCTAGCCAATCACATCACTTAGATAGGTCATCCCCTAAAATAGTGTCACATCTACACACTCATACACACACTTAGTATCTAGTTCAAAACATTGAAACAGGGTCATTCTCGGTCGACAAACTCCTCGACTGAGACACTCTCAGTCGACAAATTCCTCGACTGAGATAGACCCAAGTAGCCCTTAGACCCAGCAGACAAGGTGGTTGGGAGTTGGAAATGAACGTTGTAAACACTTACTCCAGGACGTCCCTCGGTCGACATATCCTCGACCGAGAAGGACTCTCGATCGACAATTTGTTGACCGAGAAGAGTTCTGTCTGCACTTTTCAGAGTTAATTAACTAGCCATTGTTAAAGCAACTAATGGTTACCTAACGGCTAGTTAAGCACTAAGAACCCCCTAGAAAGTGTCTAGAACATCCTTAAGCATCCATAGGACATTCCTATAAATAGGACAAGCCATAGGACATCCAAAATACACTTGTGCAATACTTGAGCTTACTTACTTGCAATTAGCAATCTGTTTTGAGTAATTGAGCAACACTAGCATTGGCTACTCATTTCCCTTGCTCCAAATTCGTGTCCTATTGGCTAGCATCTCCTATCCACTAAACCTACACTTCAATACTCATTGGTTAGGAGATCAATACGCTTGATATAGGCAAATCAAGCCTTGTGCTTAAAAGTGGTAATTGTAATTTCCATTTTCTTTCTTGTTCTTTCTTATTGCTTGTACTCTCCTTGCTACTCCTAGGGTTGGAGGTTGTGGATTGGTGAGGGTTTGATCTTCTTGGTGAAGAAGGAGGTTTTTGGACTACTTCTAGAAGGCTTTTGCAACGGGAAGCTACTTCAAGAGGAAGGCTACTTCAAAGGGGAGCTTGAAGTTACTTCAAGAAGGCTGCTTCTAGGTTGGTGCAACTACTTCAAAGTGAAGGCTGTCTAAAGGGTGTAGAAAGTATTGTAATTTTATGTAAATTCCTTGAGAGGTAATAAAATTTAATACTTTCAAAATCCCGGTTGGGTAAGCAACTGGGTAGTGGATTGACTGCCTTAGTATTTGCTAAGGTTGGAACCACTCTAAACACCTTGTTTCCTTCTTATTATTTCAATTGTGGTTGTTTGAGTTAAATTAGTTTAAAATATCCATAAAACCATATTCACCCCTCCTGTAGTGGTTCTTCATAAACAAATATTCTAGACGGATGTCTTACATCTTTTATATACCCTGGGGAATTTGAATCGTACCATCCAAAGTCCAACTGACCCCTGTGAAGGGCTATTCGGTTCCGTACAATGTCTAGGAGTGTCGGTATCTTAAGATCTCTTCCCCTCGCTGAGTATGAGTAAAAAGGTAGTGGCATATCAGTCAAAGCTGCCACCACAGTGACATATAGTCAAGTTGATAACCACTAGTCCACCCTTGGTACAGGTCATGGCACTAGAAACTAGGGTATACAAACCCAATCACTGAGGTACAACCACAGTTGTCTGCTAATCACATCATGTTATAATCACCGAGACACGATAGCAGACGTTCTCAATCACATCAGATGTATGAGGCATGACCATAGCCATCCTCCACAATCTGCATTGTGGATGACAAGGATATATCCTCAACCTGCCACCCCCACATACTCAACAGTATATGCTCTGAGTTTCCCTTAGGAATACTCATTTCACCATCCAACAAGTTCTGACACTGAAGATGGCTCTACCGCACAGGGCACTACATGATTAAAGTTGCACTTGATTAGTTATTCCAATTGGGTGAATTAAGGATGCATCAAACAAGTGGACACAAAAACCCTAATTCACTTCTAGCAAGCATATAAATATCACAACTTTTAAAAGATATAAAATGTGTGAAACATAATTTTTCATCTCATCATCACATGGTACTATTCACTTGACATTCATGAGACCACACTTGTCATCATACTATCACAAGATATATATCCTTTTCACAATATCATAGGGTATCAACCCTTTTCAACATAAGAGGATTACACCTCATTCAGGGCTCAACCATGCCCAAAGGTCATTAAGACCATCATACTATCACATGATATAAATCCTTTTCACAATATCATAGGGTATCAACCCTTATAAACACAAGAGGATTACACCTTATTCAGGGCTCAACCATGCCCAAAGGTCATTAAGACCATCATACTATTCCCTGCAAGATCATCATTATCTTTGCATGCCTTATAAAAAGGCTCAACAACATTACTTACATATAATACACTAGATTAGCATAATATTGCATTAATGAGCTAGGAGATGTTCATAAAAAATCATAGTAGGGTTATATTAACATTAAGAACATTCCTTTAATACATCAAAATGCAAGGAATCTAGATATGAATAACCCTCATCATATTCATAATGTACATGTTTAGCATAAGAAAGTATCAACCATGTGGCTATGATAACCATCAATTAACATATTAAGGTTATGATCATATTAAGGAGGTTATTCCACCATCATTCCATCATATAAGAATGTTAAACATGAATACTCATCTTTATTTATTTACATTAGAGTTAGGTTCAACATGATAAATTATATCAATGTTACTAATCAACACTTATACCCAAACCCTAACTCACGGCATCCCCATTGGATCATGGATGCATAAGGTGAAGCATCACCATCACATTACATACTATTCTCATGTATGAACCCACACATAAATGAAGGTGTAACCATCAGGTTATAGCATACTAGGATTTCAACAACAATAACAGAGTACCCCATGATTGTATTAGTCATTCAAGGACCATTCATACCCAATTACCATCATTTAATTATATTAAATCTAGGTATAACAAGCTATAGATAATTAGGGTTACATATCAACACAATATGGTTATCATCCCTTCTATTCATATGAGTGAATAGGTAAGACTAACTTATTAAGGGTAACCCTCCATTTGTTCCATCATCATTCAACCCATATCACCATACCACAATGTCACTCAGAACCATTGGATGTTTAAAAGGTAAGACCATTGATTGTTTACATAAGTAAACACCTTGGATAAACTACCTATGAAGTCCTTGATTTTTGTATAGAAAGAGTCACCATTTAACCCTAGACATCCCTTGGTTAACAACACAGAAAGTTCCATTGAGAGTAGGGTAAAACCCACAATCGACTGTTCATTTAAAACAAGCCATTCATTGTCAACAAGTGAGCTCCTTAAGTTTATCATATAAAGGAAACCAACTAAATCACATTATTAGGACCAACATATTACATTAGCCATAATTCCACTTTATTGTAGGAATAAACATTAGATCTTGACCATTGGGTCAAGTTCATATGTTAAAACCATCAATTACAGTATATGTCTGACCATTGCATTAAGTGACTCAAGAAACCATTGGTCTAAGGCTTAATTGATGCTACAAATGCAATTCTTAACTCACCATAGGTTGTAGAGACCTGATCCACCATTGTTAGTGACCATTAAGTCACCATAGGTTGTTAGATCAACACTATATTCATTAATAAGCATCAAATATTAATCTAATATCATCATTGATTGATAACATCAGTAGGGTCCTTAATGGTTGATCATTAAACTTCTAATTGATCCAAAACATGACCTAAGGGGGTGACCATAGGTTGTCACCATCATCTGACACCTTTAATCCCGACCATCAGTTGTCATGAAGACAACACCATAGGGTTGTTGCAATGGTACCATCATCGGGTCATCGGTTTATAGAAGAAATCAGCTTTAAAACCCTAAAATTGACCATTGGTTGATAGGTGCTTAGCACCATAGGTTGTCAACCCAACCTGATAAAAGTCATATTATACCTTGGGAATAACGTACAAATGATCACATGTTCATCTAGAACTGAAATCAGAATAGGGAACATTATAAAAATAGAAATCCAAGTCAAGCATAGCTTTTTAGTGCATGGATCATCATTTTTAAGCAAGAACAGGAGCTAGAAAGCTTATGGTAAGCAATAAATGTGGAGAAAGTTATAAAACTTGCCTCTAATTAGAAGATGAAACCCCAATCAGAAGAAAACTAGATCAGGTAGGGTAGAAAATCCAAGCATAAGCTATGAGCTCGTCCATCTAGCACCTTTCTTCATCAAATGAGCAAACCCTAAGCATAAGGAGCAAGAAAGGTAGGGTTTTAGAGATTTAGTGTAGTTTATACCATGGAACAGCAAGGTTCCAACATGGAGAAAGGTAGGAGGAAGGATAAAAAGAAATAAATGGAGGAAAGAAAGGGGTTCTTAGTCTTTTAGATCAAGATCACTAGAAGGAAGCTTTTCAAACCCTAAAAGGAAGTCAATTACAACCCTAGATTCTTTTTCCAAGAAGATCCCCTCTTTCTTCTTCCTTAGAAAGGAAATTTGCATAAGAACATAGGGAGGAAGAGGTTTGTAGAATTAGGGGAGTGGTGGAGAGAAAATGGCTCGTTTTGGTGCTTAGGGATAAGTATATGAAACTTTAAGATAAAGAAAAAGATAAATTTGAAGTTCTAGTATCTTTCCAAGTGCCCATGGACTTAAACCATTAAGAATATACGAGCACACACATAAGAAGATCCCCCACCATAAATTGAGACATTATTATCCCTCGTTTCCTTAATTTCCAAGAAAAACAAATAGTTCATTAGTTGATAGCTACTAAAGGTAGCTCATCCATGAAGGGGTAAACCCTAAAATACCCTTGGCAAAAACACCTTCAAACCAAGGATTAAATGGGATCCCCATGGCTCAAAAATCTCAAGAATGATAATATAATATACAAGGAACATAATGCCAGTGATAAATTGCAAATAAAACCTCTCAATTGGGTAAATTGTAGAGAAGTCCAAAATGTGCATAAAATTCAATAACTTGCTCAAACATTGTCCAAATTGGACCAAATTTGAAACTTAAGCTTGTATTATGATTTCAAAACATATAAAAAGGTTATATTAGGTTTTAATAATTAAGTTATGATAATTAATCTTATTCAACTCATTAAGCAAGTTTAGGGACCTTACAACTATGGTCTTTCTGCCCCATGACATGTGTCATTAATATTATATACTCTACTTAAAGAAAGAAACAATAATGCTTTATTGTGGCTTGTAGAATTACCTTAGAGGCCAATTGAAAACTTCTATATAATATCTCTTTGTCCAAGAGGAATAGTTGAGCATAGATGAACGTCATCTTAGCTCACTCATATCTCACCTATCTCAATGATGAGATAGAATGTCATTAAGAAGATAAGAATCTAAAGGCATAGGGAGGCATGTTGAGTGGTGTAGGATATTTGGAAAGGGAATGAGTGGTAAAAGTGGATGGCTAGGATAGTATTCAACTAATGTGACATAATGCATAATTTAGAGATGGTAGGGAAAGGAAAATGAGTCATCATGGGATGGAGAGAAGATAGGAGAGTGTATGATGATCAAGAAGGATGGATCATTTGTTTGGAACAAAAGGGAGAAAATTATTTCTAGGGAAGGAAAGTGATACATTCTCTAGGGGTTAATGGAACCAATTAACAATATACAAATAGATTTGATTGTGGAAGTATAAATATACAAATAAACTAAGATTTGATAAGTTGGAAAATGGCTATTAGATTGATTGTGACTAAGGACCAATACTAATTCAACTAGGATGGTCCCATCATTAAGAAAACCACAACTATATGATTAATTCAAATAGGAAAAACCTTAATGTGCACTAATAAAAGAGATAGTACTTAGGACATAAATGGATAACACATTGTTAACCTTAATGAGGACTAAAATAATTGTGGATATGAATTGAGTCCCTATTAGGACATAAATTGATAACACATTATTTCCAATTAGACCATGTATTTGGTGTAAAATTGATAAATGATCAACTGTATTATCTATAGAACAAACATAGAGAATGAATCTTAGTTATATTTAGATATTATCATGGCCCTATATTATTTTTCTTCTTAAATAAGGCTATGTGATTTGTTTATCACTGCATAACTTTATTTCAGGAATTCATTTAAAGAATTCATAGAATATAACATATGGATGTCTCTTGTAATAAAATTGAAATCTTCAAAGGATAATGGGAATGTTGACTAGAATGGAGCTATGTGTCTCCCAAACTATTGGATTGATGGAACCTATTTATAGGTTTTATTTTATGGAATTCTATCATTGCACCCTATGCTACTCTATCATGAGATAACTCCATTATAAGAGGGGAACGATTAACATAGGTGAGTGAGGAAAGGGACATTTTTATAGAAAATATGATTTTGAAACCTCACAACAATATACATACTGAATTATAAATTGTCACATTCAATGTGGTTATGCATTTGTTCTCAATTACATGGATAGCCTTGTTTGGTAAATTATGGAAAACAAGTAAATGGAAATTCAAGGAATTATCTCATACCCTCTTAGCCTTGTAAGGAATCCTCCTCTATAATTAGCATATATCTTCCTACTCTCATCTCATAGCCCTAGAAACCCACTCTAGTAGTCTTATTTTTCAAACAACTCTACCATATTCATTAATCACAATCTTCATGGGTCTTTCTTGATGAGATCTATGTGACAATCTCCACCATATCCTCATAAGTTGAGTAGTGAAATGTTATCCTTTCAATGAGCATTAGAGCTACAATGTGCCGGAACAAGATCCAATAGTGTCTTTCAAACACTTGGAAGTTCTCTTTACTTGGAGAGTGGAGTAGTGAATGGATATTATATATACATTCTTGTCATTCCAACTTCACATCATATGTTTATTTAGAAACAAGATGGTGGGTCATTTGAGCCATCATGGAAGTTAGGCATTTAGCTGGTGGTAGGTGATGTGTCATGCATGTCACATTTGAAGGCCCCAAGACTTGCATTTTTAACCAATGTAAAATTGTATAAGCTAGTTTTCACCCTAGTCAGTAAGTATTCAAGAATTTTACTAAGAAGATCACGTGTCTATCTTATAGTATTACAAATATCACTCCACACGGTTGTACAAACAATAAGCAAGCAAAACATATCATAATACAAACAATCAAGTTTGCAATTGAGATCATGAATGGATTGGGTTGATGTACAAATATACTTATAGTATCATGATCTTGATCTAATCTTTCTAGTATCCCAATTCATTTTTATAAACAAGGTTTGAGCTAGATTAACTTAATGTTGTGGTTTTTTTATAAATGGAATCATGGATAACACCCACATGGACTTAGTAGAAGATGTTCATGCATGCATGGGTACGCATACCCTTATAACCTTCCACAAAGTGGTATATATGCCACTAAAATTGACAAGCTAAATAGACCTGGTTATGGACCATATTCATGGTGGTTGTACTCCATTCCATGTGTCTGTAATATAATATATATACTTAAAGAAATCAACATGAGTGCTTTGTTGTGGCTTGTATAATTACCTAAGAGGTCAATTGCAAACTTCTCTATATAATCCCTCTTTGTGTGAAAGGGATGGTTGAGGGCAAATGCATGTCATCTTATCTCACTCTCATCTAAATTACCTCAATAATTGGATTGAATCTAATTTTGAAGACAATAATCTAAGGGTCACAAGGAGGCATGTTGTATATTTGACAAGTGATATGAGTGGTCTAGATGGATGGCATAGGATAGTACCCAACAAACGTGACATAATAAAAACTTAGAGATGATAGGAGAAGAAAAATGAGTCATCAGAGGAAGGGGAGAAGATAGAAAAGTGTATGATGACCAGGAAGGATGGATCACTATTTGTAACATAAGGGAGAAAAGTCTTTCTAGGTAAAGGAAGGAATGCATATTATAAGGGTTAATTTAAACCAATAAACTGGGTTGAAATCCATGAGAACTCATGGGTTGACGCATTTCATTTGGGTTAAAATGACAAAATTTTCTACCTGCTAAAAATTACCCAAGCCCACACCCACCCATTTAGTTAGGGGTATTGCGGGTGGCCTGTAGGCACCCACATGTAACCCACCTAACTAAATTAATTGTATAAAAATAAATATAAGTATCTAATACTTCTTATGATAAATATGTTAAGGACTTCCATACCGTAGTCAACTTTCTCCACAACATCTAGTTTCAATTAGAGATATATTCAGGGAAACTGAATTCACATTTATTACATTATCTAATTGTTCTATCAAACCTAATATTGAGTTGTACTACACGTTTCTCATTCTAATTTTTTTGATCATAATCATACATTAGAGAATTTCAATTATACATTATACAATTCTACCTAAAAAGGTATGTGGTTAAATGGTTGTAAAACTTGAACAACATATTTTTGTAGCAAAAAAATGTAGAGTAATTGGTTGTTTTTGCATTATATTTTATGTAAAAACACTAGAGAATGGTCATGTTTTATTGTTAGAGTATCAAGTTGCAAAATATTCTTTAATAAACACAAATTATATGGGAACCTACGGGTTACCCGCAATCCGCTAGATTTTTTTGGATTTATCTTTGTTCGACCCGTATAAAATTGCATCTTTTTGACCCGCACCAGTGAGACTCAAACCCACAATGTCCCAACCCAAACCTAACCCACCCACTCATTTGACAGATCTAGGTTGATGGCACCAATTAACAATATAAAAATGGATTTAAAGATAGAGGGTTATAATGACATGGATCTTATATATAGATAAGCTAGGATTTGATAAGTTGGGAAATAGTTATTGTATTTATTGTGACTAAGGATCGATATAAAGTTAACTTGGATGGTTCCATCATTAAGAGAATCACATCTATTTGATTAATTTGAAGGGGATAAACCTAGTTATAATAAAAGAAATGCTAGTTAAAGATGATTTTCTATTAGGACATGTTTAGCAAGGAATATAGATATGTTTAACCATCATCATATTCTTAATGCACATGTTTAGCATAAGAAAGTATCAACCATGTGGCTATGATTACCATCAATTAACACATTAAGGTTATGATCATATTAAGGAGGTTATTTCACCATCATGCCATCATATAAGAAGGTTAAACATGAATACTCATCTTTATTTATATGCATTAGAGTTAGGTTCAACGAGATAAATTATATTAATGTTACTAATTATCACTCATACCCAAACCCTAAATCACAGAATCTCCATTGGATCATGGATGCATAAGGTGAAGCATCACCATCACATTCCATACTATTCTCAAGTATGAACCCACACAAAAATCAATGTATAACCATCGGGTTATAGCATACTAGTGTTTCAAAAACAATAAGAGAGTATTCCATGATTGTATTAATCAGTCAAGGACTATTCATACACAATTACCATCATTTAGTTATATTAAAGCTAGGTAGAACAAGATATACCTCATTAGGGTTACCCATTAATTCATTATGGTGATTATAAATCATAATCATACAAGGGAAAGAGTAAGACTACAAGTTTAAGGCATTGAATCATCAAATTCTCATCATTTGAATCATAACATTGCACTACACGCTTCACCCAAAACAATGGGAATATTGAGGCATCAACTTTTAACCATGAAAAGTTGAAAAGGTAAAGCCATTGGTCATTTACATAAGTAAAAATATTGAACAAACCACCTATGAAGTCATTGAGTTGTGCTCTAGAAAGAGTCACCATATAACACTAGACATCCCTTGATTAACAAACACAAAACGTTCCATTGAGAGTAGGGTAAAACCCACAAGTGATTGTTTATTTAAAACAACCCATCAATAAATGAGCTTCTTAAGTTGATATCATAAAAGAAACCATTTAAATAACTTTATTAGGACCAACATATTACATTTAGGCATCATTCCAATTAATTGGATGAAGAAACATTAGATCTTAACCATTAGGTCAAGTTCATATATTAAAACCATCAATTGGATAGGTCCGACCATTGCATCAAATGAACCAAGAAACCATTGGTTTAAGGCTTAATTGATGCTAAAACTACATGCTTAACTCACCATAGGTTGTGGAGACCTGATCCACCATCACTAGTGACCATTAAGTCACCATAGGTTGTTAGATCAGAACTATATTTACTAATCACCATCGAATATCAAGCTAGTGTCACCATTGATTGATAGCATCATTAGGGTACTTAGGTGTTGACCATTAAGCTTATAATTAGGCCAAAACATGACCTAAAGGGTGAACGTCAGTTGACACTCTTGGTCACCACCATCAATTGTCATGAAGACAACACCATAGGGTTGTTGCAATGGTACCATCATCGGGTCATGAGTTTATAGAAGAAATCAGCTTAAAACCCTAAAATTGACCATTGGTTGATAGGTTCTTAGAACCATAGGTTGTCTAACCAACCTGATCCAAGTCATATTATACCTTAGGAATAACGTACACATGGTCACAGTTACATCTAGAACTGAAATCAGAATAGGGAATATTATAAAAATTGAAATCCAAGTCAAGCATAGCTTTTTCGTGCATGGATCATCATTTAAAAGAAAGAGCATGAGCTAGCAAGCTCATAAGAAATAAACGTGGAGCAGGTTATAAAACTTGCCTCTAATTAGAATATAAACTCCCAAACAGAAAAAAAAACATGAGGAGAAAGGGTAGAAAATCCAATCATAAGTTGTGAACTGGTCCATCTAGCACCTTTCTTCATCAAATGAGCAAACCCTAAGCATAAGGAGCAAGAAAGGTAGGGTTTTAGATCTTTAGAGCAATTTCTACTATGGAACAGCAAGGTTCTGACCTGGATAAAGGTAGGAAGAAGGATAAAAAATAAATAAATAGAGGAAATAAAGGGATTCTTACTCTTTTAGGTAAAGATCACAAGAAGAAAACTTTTTAAACCCTAAAAGGAAGTCAATTGCAACCCAAGATTCTTTTTCCAAGAAGATCCCCTCTTTCTTCTTCCTTGGATAGGAAATTCACAGAAGCATAGAGGGATAATGAGGCTTGTAGAAGGAGGGAAGTGGTGGAGAGAAAATGGATCTTTTGGGTGCTTAGGGATAAGTATATGAAACTTTAAGATAAAGAAAAACAAAAAGTTGAAGTTCTAGTATCTTTCCAAGTGTCCATGGCCTTAAACTATTAAGAATATACAAGCACACTCACAAGCAGCTCCCCCATCGTCGATATAGACCTTCTTATCTTTCCTTTCTCGAATTTCCAAACCAATCAAATAATTCATTAGTTGATAGCTACTAAAGGTAGCTCATCCATGAAGGGGTAAACCCTAAAATACCCTTGAGGAAAACACCTTCAAACCAAGGTTTAAATAGGCGCCCCATGGCTAAAAAAGATCTAGAATTATGAGAGAATATCCAAGGAACGTAATTCAAGTGATAAATTTCAAAGAAAACCTATCAATTGGGTAAATTGTAGACAAGTCCAAAATGTGAATTAAATTGCATAACTTGCTCAAACAATATCCAAATTGGACCAAATTTGAAACATAAGCTTGTCTTATGATTTAAAAGCATATCGCAAGGTTAGATTAGGGTTATAAGAATTCAATTATGATAATTAATCTTGTTCAACACTTTAAGCAAGGTTAGGGGTCTCACACTTAATGTATGTTGCACCTCGTAAATCATATTGAGCAATTGATCTAATTGCTTATTTGTGTATGTTCCATTCCTATGAATCATATTGAGAAATTACTTTTTGATTATCTCCTTTGAACCTCTACAAATTATTAGTAATATGAAATTCCTCTTTCATATGGTGATTGGATCAAGTTTATTGAAATAGGTCTTGTGATCTTCATAATATGTTGGATATGCTTGTTGGCACCTAATTTGTATATTTGTTCATCTATTCCATGTGGAACCCCTAAGTTTGAGTAATTGAACTAAATGAGACCCTAAATTCCAAGTGGTTAACTTTTATTATCATATGATACATCTTACTTGTGGAGATGGTTGGTTATTTGTTTATGAGTACTCTGACCCACTTGATATTATTTGGATATTCTCATTCCTTATTCCAGCATGACTATACTTTATCTTGCATGTCTTATTTTCACGTGTGACTGACTAGTCATAACTAGAAGTAGTGACGCCACATTTCTGTTAGGTATTGAGGTTTTAGTCCTCTTACCAATGCACTGAGGTTTTAGTCCTCTTGCAATATAGTATACTTTGGGCATTGGGTTTTATATTCCTTCCAGGCATTGGATTTTATACCCCTACCACATATGATATTAGGCACTGGATTTCATTCCCCTTCCATACACATAAGTTTTATTCCTTTTGAAAAACTCTATATTTATTTGGCATTGAGGTTTTAGTCCTCCTGCCCCTTGGTATGGAACATATGGGCTGCTACTGTGCTTTTTAGTATGTAGCAATTTTCTTATTACTCACCATGCAACTATTTATGATTGTGATATTTAGTTATGAGATTATTTGAAAAAAGAAATCCTTTTGTTGCTATCTTCTTAAAATGTTCTCTTTGGTATCCGTTGGGATGTTTTCTATTTTGATCTAGGAAGCCTTGAATATTTCATTAATTTCTTTTTCACACATTATTGATCCATACTAATTTATACGCTCATACCAACATTTTATGCTAACTACTTTTGTTTTCTCTTTTCTTGTTGGGTATTCTTACAACCACTTAAGTGACTAACATGGTGGTCTTGACATGATGACCTGGACTTGAATTAATGGAGTTGATTTTTGAGAGATATACCTGAGATAGTTTGGATATCCCTCTACTTAGATCTTGAAGTTGTTACTTTCAAGTAAAACCCCTAGTGGGAGATTATTATCTAATACTATAAATTTAATATAGTCATGATGTTTTATTCAATTGGCATTCTTGTATACCATTTTTTTAGAAATGAAAAAATGCACCTATTACAACATACTTGTTAGAGTGTTTGGATTATATGAGATTATTTCTCAAATAAGTAGGGTGTGGATATCCTCTCAGATCCATTCCTTACAAGATGGTATTAGATCTTTGGTATTTAGGTTCTAACAATTTATCTCCCTTAGGGTTCCTATGCTATCCCATAATTTTCTTATAGGACCATCACCCTACATAGAAACACTCTAACTGAGATATTTACCATAGGATTTATCCATGATGTTTATGAGATAATAAAAGGTAGAAGTAGAATCATATGAGGTACACATAGGAATAATGATTAGTAAAACCCTCACTAATATTTGTATTATAGTTGAGGGTTCTCATTGTGGGTTTTGTTTCAAAAATCTTTATCTGGCTCTGGAAGGGTAAATTTACTCAAAGATATCAGCTAAATATGTGGAAGATATCTCATGATAATGTGACAACCCATCACACAAAGTGAGATTACTCAAAACCCAAACACTTTCAACCACTAATAAAACACATATCTAAAAATAAGGTTAATTAAAACCAATGAAATTTTCATGAACTTACTCAACAACATTTGCATAAAAGCCCAACATCTCATATTATTTTATAAATCTTATCAAAAGTCTCTTATAAAAGTCTTTGTTTCCTTAGCCAAAACATATACAACTATAGACATGAGATATCAGCTACATGTACAACATTAGAATATTATGACAGCTCGAGTGGATAAAATAGTATATACACAACTTTTCTACCCAGACTTGAGAGTATAGGGATGACTCTATGACATATTATACATTTAAACAACACCTTTGGTATTCCATCACATCAACTCCTCCTTGTTACCACAGGTCCGCCACTACTACTAATGATCACCTAAAAAGAATATCGTGACCCACTGGTGAGAGTCATGTCCCAACGAGAGATATAACTCTCAACAATGCTTATTTATTACAACATCTTATGTTCAAACAGGTTAAGTAGATTAAGTTGATTAAAAATATAGATAGATAGATAAAGCAACAGATAAAAATTATTAGTTATAAGGACTTTGTTAAGAGCAATTCTAATCAGAGTCATAGAATCTAGCATTATTATCAATTACTAGATGTAGCTATTACAATGAGCATAACCATCATCATGAGTCTAACTAGCATCATAAATATCAATAAAATGTATAATCATATTTGAATCATAGGATCATGTCTAAAATAATAGCATGACTACAGTAATAAACAAAACTAATAGCATAATTGTATCTAACAATATACCATATGTAACACCTAGGCATATGTAATATGATGAGTAGATAAAACATGAGCATGTCTAATAAAATATCATATCTAACAGGATAATCATATCTACATCTTAAGTAGATTTGGCATCATAAGCACAACTACCAGCATAAGCATGATTAGTAGTATAAACATAGCTAACTACATGGGCATGGCTAGTAGTATAAGCATAGCTAACGGTATGAGATAACTATCATCATAAACATATCCAATAGTAGTAGTATTTCTAACAACATAAGCATGGCTACTTCTCTAATAGCACTATACATCATCTATATGTTAAAAGAGTAAACAAGAGTTATCCTCGAATGTGAAATGTGTTTGATCCTAATTGGATATACTAAATGGTTGTATTACGATTTTTATTAATACCCTAAGGAATTGAGGTATATCACTCAATTTCAAAAGACCGTTGCTAAGTCGAAATTAGTTCCATACAATATCTAGGAGAGCCAGACTCCTATGATCTCCTTCACCCTCAGTCAGTACGAGTCCACCACAATGACATATAAAGTCAAACTACAAAACACCTATCATGCCGAGGTACAAATATCACGATGCTAGACACCAGGGTATATAAAACTCTGCCACTAAGGTACCACCATCGTTGCCCTCAAAATATCATATATGTACAACTCTAAGATACGACCACAATTGTTCTCACACCGAGGCATGACCATATTCATCCTCTCCACACCTTGGGATCAAGATGACAAGGACACACATTCACTTACACCTCACATACTCAACAATATGCGCTTTGAGTTTACCATAGGAATACTTGTTTCACCATCCAGTAAGTCATAACACTGGAATGGAACTATGGCACAGGGAAACTATATGATTAAGGTTTCACTTGATTATTTAATGCCAATTGGGTGAAATAAGGATTTATTAAACAAGTGGATGAGTAAAACCTAATTCATTTCTAGCAAGAATTATTATATAGCAACTTTATAAGATATGAAAAGTATGAGACATAGTCCTCATTTCAACATCATAGGGTACTATTTCATTACAATTCATGAGACTCTACTTGTCATCACACCAACATAGGATAGAAATCCTTATAAAATTGTCTCAGGGTGACAAACCTTATTAGATCATGAAGAGAATCCCACTTCTATTGGGGTTCTACCATGCCCAAAGGTCATTAAGACCATCAAATTATCTCATGCAAGATCATCATAATCTTTCCATGCCTTCTAAAAGGCTTAAGAAACCATCATTGTATTTATGATATATATGTTACGCATAACCTTGCAATAAAGAACTAAAAGATATTCACAAGATAACATAGTAAGCTTATTTTAGCATTAAGGGCATTCCTTTATTATAACAATATGCAAGGGAACTAGGTATAATTAACCACCATGATGTAGTTGTATAACGATTAGAATTAACAATGGAAGTTGAATTTAAGATTACAAATCAGCACTTCACAATAACCTTAGGTTCATATTTTTTCAAGGGAAAAGATAAGATAACAAAATCATGGGATTAAAACTATTGGTCCTAAATAATCAAAACCCCACCATCAGATCAAGTGCAATAAACACAATCCATCGAATCATAGACCACACATCAAACCATCGGGTTCAAGGCAATTAAAACCAATGCATCGTGTATAAGAATCACCACTATTATATCACAGTTGTATAAAACATAAACATTGGATTAGGGTATCAATCACAAACCTTCTAAGTATAAAATCCTCTCCCAATACCTTCAGATGTCAAATAGGTAAAACCATCAGATGTGAAACATGTAAAACCTTGAGACATATATCTAGGAAAACCATCAAGTTATGACCTAGAAAGACCATGTATCACCATTGGATGTGATGGCTAAGCTCACCATTGGTTGTGAGATCTGGGCTCACCATCAGTTTCAAGAGTAAGGAAACCCATCAGTTAGATATTAGTGAAACCATTGTTTGTCTTAGACAAATAAACCATCAATTAAGCAACTAATTGAACTGTCATTCTAATACTTAGAGAATACAATCCATAACCATTTAGGATTACCATTGCTTGTGTCACTAAAGGGTACCATAGATCTAACACTTAGAGAAATCAGAACATTAGAAATTAGGGATATCCATCACTTGTAAACCTAATGAGACCTTGAATTTCATCACTAGATGGAAGAACATATTTCAAATGTCGAGTAAAATCATCGATTCATTAGAAGGGGGAAATCATCATTTGGGTAGGGTTTAAGGAACAATCATTTAAACAAAAGATAGTAGAAACATTACCATCGATTATTGAGCACATCAATCCATCAAAACAGCAATAAGGTATGAACCATCATTTGTCACAAGAAGCTCAACCATCAAGTATTGAAGCAAGATGAGGGAACAATTTGTAACACCTAAGGAAACCCACTGTTTGTTGGGGTTCATAAAACCATTGATAGAACCATTGGGTGAGAGCACCAATACCATTATTTCTTAAGCATAAGAAGGTTGAAAATAGAATCTAAGTCTAAGACATCATTTGGTACAGGAAGGTCAGACAAAACAACTCAAAAACCAAATCGTCAGAATGCAAAATAAAGAGGAAAAATCAGCTCAAATCCTAAGGAATAAAAACCATCATTTGTGAGAGTTAAGATAACCATCGATCATTCAGTGATGAAGGTAGGATGCCCATCATTTCTTGAGATCACTGAAGTCATCAAAATAGTATCTGAGGTACCACCAATATTTCTTTCAAAAAGACCAACCATCGGGTCACATAAAAAAAGAGAATTTTTTTTGGTCAGCTAAAATTCTGTTACTATATAAAAATAAAAAACTTTCGGTTACATGTACATCAAGGACAGAACCCCTAGACAAATTAACAAACAAAAAACTGGAAAATGGAAGCAAACCATGAACGGTTGCACCATTTCCACTCAGATATGGGAACATGAGGATCAAGAAGACCAAACACAACCCAAGCAAAAGTACAGATGACATATGTCAAAGCACCCAAACCCCGACAAGTAGACATTAGCATTAAAACCACATCCCTGAAAGATAAATGCTTCCTTGAGGGGAGCTCCAGGCACCATCAAAACACCACATAATTTTGAGCGCCATGCATTCAGTCTTCAATAGTCACTGCCCGAACTAGCATTTCCTCAGGGAACAGAAATCTCCATGACCTTGAAGCATAGGAGATAGTTGTCGAAAAGAATCATTTGCCTTCAAAGTTGAGCTGTATTTTAGAACTAGGAAGATAGGGGACTCTGCCACCCATGGACCTTAGCAGCCAACCACACCCACTCCATCCATCTAGCATTAATTACACTCTCTGAAGTTGTGGCGGAGAGGGAGTAGAGACAACTATTGCCGTCAAGGAGGTAGAAGGAACCTGTTATTCTGGGCCAAAACATTGGACATCATCAAGGCAACTAACTGCACCAGATTAACTAAGAAATGATATGGAGGAAACCAAGGATTAGGCAGAGTCATCGATCCATGGTATCTCATCATTTCTGATCCTTCTTAACTTCTTCTTTTTCTTTCTTAGCTTTGGGCTATCACTGAGTTTCAACTCAAGAAACTCCAGATCTGGTTCATATGAGCTTGTGGACTCAACGTCTGATGTTGGTTCACATGCCCCTTGTGGTATACAAGTGAGATTCCCGATACCTGAAGGATCATGTTTCTTTGTGGAGTTAGGTTTAGATTAGAGAGGTTAAGCTCCCATTCAAAATCTAATCTAGCTGCTAGAGAGTAGACTGGATTGCAATGCATATTCGGCTCCTCGATTGGCATGTGACATTTACTTGTCTTCTCTGGTTTGTCGACAGAACTGCCAAGATGACCAGCATTGTGTCGAACAGGTTGGGTGCCTCCTGGTTTCCCTAAGTGGATTTGTAGGTCACTGCCAAGCACCTTCCGCCTAGGCTCTAGGGGGAAAGAAGTAAACCTATGCCCAAAGCATTTGCATCTAGAGCATAAAATAGGCTTGGAGACGAACTCTATGTTGAGTTTCTTAGGGACCTCGTCGACCTCGATCAAGAGTTACCTAGGAAAACCAATGCTGGATTCAATATCCACACACACCATGACATCTTTGAGGTAGTTGGCTAACAACGCAGACTCATCAAAGTCAATCAGGCGCCCAAGGAGGCTTGTTGTACCTTCCAGTCGATCCATCATCCAGGGGACACCTGGGTTGGCAATCTTGGTCCATACTGGGAGCTTCTTGAACAAAAGGGGCTGAAGGGGCTCATTGGGTTCCCACAGATGCACGATGATAAGGGCATCGTCAAACATCCATGGGGCTTCGTTCAAGATTATCTCTCTTTCTATTTCGGTCAAGAGTTTGATGATGAATCCCTCGGGCTCTTCCGCCACGATCTAGAACTCACCACTCGGCCTCCATCTCCTTTTTATCCACCCCTGAACTTGACCTTTGAATGGCTTCCTCCCATTGCATCAGAGTGATACGAACTCTTTCCAACTGGGAGTAGGATCCTTCTGGCACTAGAAAGAGTAGATTTTCTTGCATTCCTTGACGGTTGTCTCCACATACTTGAGGACGGGAACGCCATCGCACGCTCTCCCCAACCTGCTAGATTGAATCCAGTCGGGATCGGGCAGAGGTGAAGAGGCATCACCGCTCCTCTCTGGTAGAGGTATTGAGGAAGAAGGGGACGGGGAGCGATTGGTAGTAGGTGACTTCCCCTTTGGATCTACATGCTTCTGAGAGGAAGAGGGTGAATTTGCTCTGTTGGCCTCCCTTGAGCCAACCGGAGGAGTCATATTCGACTTTGGAACACTCTCTCTCCCCACTTCACCGCCAACATTAGGATGTCGCCCCCCACATCGCATGCGTCCTCCTTGCCCTCCCCTCGCCATCCCTACACAATGTCACTCTTTTTTCTAAGTTAACTAAAAAAAGAGAAATTAGTTCAAGGCACCAAGGAAACCCATTGTTTCAACTACTCAACTCCATTAATTATTAAGATTATGGAAATCATCGACCATCCAGAGATAAGAGTGTTATGGCCATCAGTTCTTAGTCTTATAACAAGCCCATCAAAATAGTAACAAAACACAACCAACATTCTACACAAGGAACTAACCATCAGATCATGAGGCAAGGCAGAAATCAGCTCAAAATAGGTCAAGGATAGACATCGATTTTCACCACAACAACACCATCAATTCATGGTCAAGTAAAGTCTAAATCTCATATTCCAAAACAGAGAATGTTCAAAAGATTAAACAAGAAGATTATTTACTCAAGAATCATCATATATATGCACAACTTAACTAAGGATTCGAATTTTCTACTCATCACTATGTTTTAGAGCAAGATTTGTTCATGGCAAGTTAAAAGTAAGCAGTAAACATGAAAAGAGTTATATTACTCACCTCAAGGATGAATATGAGGCTCTAAAAAGCAAGGTGGATCAAGGAAAGGAGGAAGAAAATCCAAGTTTTGAGCTCCCCACTCGTCCAAGCTAGTTTTTCTCCAAGAACAAGCAACCCTAGGTCATGGAAGTAAGAAGAAAGGTGTTCTTCAAGAGTTCTAGCACAAACTCCATCATGGAAACCATGGATATGATCAAGAAGAAGAGAGGGGAAAGTAATACAGTAGGGAAAACGAAGGAAATAGAGAAGGTCTTACTTCCTTGGTTCAAGAACAAGCTAAGGAAGCTCTGAAACCTTGAAGAGAGGGTAGATCTAAGCTCAAAGTGCACATCCAAGTAAATCGACCAAACTTCATCTACTGTGGGCTCCTCCATCTCCACCAAGCATGGGGCACGAGTTACAGCAGAAAGAGGGATGAAGTGGGTGAAGGAAGTGTGTAAGGGGTCCGTTTTCATGCAAGGAGTGTAGTATAGAAAGCTAAAGGGGAGAGAGAATGAAGAGGCAAGGTGTCTTAGCCAAACTTCCCAAGTGTCCATGGTCAAGAGCATCTTTTTCTTGCAACCCAGCAGCCCATCATTAGTGGAAGTCAAGAGTCCCACTAAAACTTGATTCCTAGGTCAGCCACAAACCCAACTCATAAGAAAACCCATTGAAGCTATTACATAAGGTAGCCCATCTTTGAGAGGATATCCTAAGTTCATCCTTAGTTAGATGTCACACACAAAACCAAGGTACATCTTGACGCCCCATGGTACAACTTAATCCAACTTGATGTGAAAACATGTGAGGAACAACAATAATGTGAAATATTTTGAAAAAAAATGGCAGATATGGGTAAATTGCATAAAAGTCCAAAACATGCACCAAATTACAAAACTTACACAAACAGTGTTTGAACGAGACCAAACTTGAAACATCGATTAATTAGATAATATCAAACCAAAAGCAATATTTTTACTAACTATATAAGCATATAATTAGGTAAATTAAGCATATTTAGGGTTTAAGCTAGGTCAGGGGTTGTATAACAGTAAACCCCTTACTTTTGCCTCCAAAATCCAAAGCAAAGCAAGGATGGTTACTTCCTATGCATCTTATCCTATATATCCTACAAGGTTCTATCAAGACAAGGTGTTGTCGTAACACATCCCATAAACTATGACCTTCCTCCTCGGCTTGGAACATGGAACTACGGTATACCTTATGAAACTTTTAGGTAATGACTCTAACTTGGAACTCTAATGGTTCACCATGGTTACCAACATGTGATTCTTCCTATCTTCAACTACTTCCAACTATTGTTGAAACATTGTACCTTCAAGTTGATAATTACCTACTCATGCCAAACTAAGATTGTCATGCATCTCCTACTATATACAACTTTATTATGTCACGTCTGATTATGATAACATATTGTTCCCTCACTCATCTGCCTCGTAGAAGCCATCATGCTTCCATTGTGCCACTATGATATGATGTCCAACACCATGATGTCACCTATATGTACACCTTGTCATGTTGTCAGTAGTTATATCATCATAGAATCATTCTTCTTCTTCTCATTGAGTCATTGGACCACCTCAAGATCTTACTCTCTCTAGGGTAAGGAACATTAGGAATTCATCTAAATGTATCCAATTCAAGTATCACAGATACACCCTAGATATTAGGACTCATAACCTTAGTATTCACTACATGTGTCAAGAAGACCTCAAATCCTAGTCTTATCAGCTCCTCTAGCATCACAGTAGGCACCCAACATGTTTGAAGGATCTTCCTAATTTCCTAGAAAACTCAAAAGGTGTCCCTATCACAAACATCACGATCCTAGAACTATAGTCTAAACAACCACATGTTGCACCAAGATAGCCATCCCTAGGATTATATCAAATCCTCACACACCAAGTGGCATAAGATCCACATGAATGAAGCATCCTGAGATAGGAAGATCATAAGATGAAGGGTATACCTCTCACAACACATCGTTACCATCCAAGGGTTTCTAACAAAGAGCGTTATTGGTCCTACCGTTAGCAAACCAGTTACACGTTTTATGTATTATTCACTTTCCACTTGGATTCCTTGCAAGTTGCATAGGAATTTAATATGATTAGTGTACCTCATTACTCTTCCATGTTAGTCATTTATCATACTTATATGTATATTTTCATTTATCACGTTTCATATTTACTTTTTTAGGGGTTAGTTAATAATATATCTCATTCTTATCCATCCAACTGTGATTGTTTCCCTTTAATTTATTTTATATGTCATTATAATTTTACATTAACATCATTTTTCACATAGGGGTGGGTCTGAGATTAACTCAGGTCCCCCTTTGTTCATCCATCTTTATATGCTTTTATTATCTCATATCACAATTATCATTGGAATTCTCCTATTCTTATATGAATTTTACACCTTAGGTTATTACACTAAAATAGATTCATCTTTATTTTACTATACAGTTTTCTAGAATCACAGTTTTAGGATCTCCTTCTTAGCTTATTTTAATTCAAATTTAAGCTTCTGGTGTCATATCTCTTTCTTTAATCATTAAACTTTCAAGTTTTGATGAGTTAGGACATGATTTTCACATTTCCTTTCAGGTGTAATTAAGATATCTTCACCATGATTTCTTAATTATTATGATCCTTAGATTATTTCCAACTGACTACTTGATTAGGACAATTAGAAATATAACAAGCAAAGAGTTCCACACTTGCCTTTCTTTTAGTAAATGAATACCTGTCCAGTGCATCCAAGTAATAAATTTAGGAATTATGCATTATGTTCATGCCATTTTCATTACTTAGTTATCCTCCTAGCTATAAGTCCTAGTGTCTCTGTAGACTCAACAAACCTAGAGCTTTGATACAACCAAATGTGACAACTAGAAACACAAAGCGAGATTAGTCAAAACTCAAACACAATCAACCACTAATAAAACACATATCTAAAAAGAGGGTTAATTAAAACTGGATAAATTTTCACAAACTTAATCAACAACATTTGCATAAAATCCCAACATCTAAGATTATTTCATAAGTCTTCTCAAATTTCTCTTACAAAAGGCTTTATGATGTTAGCCACAATATATACAACTATACATATGAGATATCATCTACATGTACAATATCACAATACTATGCAAGCTCGAGTCGTTTAAACACTATATACAAAAATTTCCAACCCGGACCTGAGAATATAGGGATGATTCTAGGACACACTAGACATCTAAACGACTCCTTATGTGTTCCATCACATCAGCTCCTCCTCGTTTCCCCAAGTCCACTACTGCTACTGACGATTGCCTAAAAAGATTGTGGTGACCCACGAGTGAGACCCATGTCCCAGTAAGAGATATAACTATGAACAACACTTATTGATTAAAACAAGTTATATAATTAAACAAGTGAAGCAGATTAAACCAATTAAACAGATAGATAGATAAAGCAACACAATATAATTATTAGTTACAAGGACTTTGGAGCAATTCTAGTCAAAGTCTTAGAAGCTAGCATTATTCTCAATTATTAGGTGTAGCTATTACTATGAGCATAACCTTCATAATGAGCCTAACTAGCATCATAAATATCAATAACAGTATGAGCATATTTGAAAAATAGGAGCATGTCTAACAATATAGCATGACTACAATCATAAATAAAATTAATAGCATAAGCATATCTAATAGTGTACCATATCTAACAGCGTAGGCATATCTAATAGGATGAGCAAGGATAACAACATGAGCATGTCTAATAGAATATCATGTCTAAGAAGATAAGCATATCTACATCTTAAGTAGAGATAAGAGCATAAGCACAACTACTAGCATAAGCATGATTAGAAGTATAAACATAGCTAACTAGATGGGCATGGCTAGCAGTATAAGCATAGCTAACGACATGTGATAACTTTCATCATAAACATATCAAATTGTAGAAATATTTCTAACAATAGAAGAATGGCTACTTCTCTTATAGCACAATACATCAAATATATGTGAAAAGAGAAAACAATGGTTATCATCCAATGTGAAACATGTTTAATCCTAAGTAGATATACTACATGGATGTATTACGTCTTTTATTAATGTTCTAAGGAATTAAGGTATACCACTCAATTCCAACTGAACATTACTAAGTTGAAATCAGTGCCATACAAGATCTAGGAGATCCGAACTCCTACAATCTCCCTCACCATCGGTCAGTATGAGTCCACCGCAGTGACATATAAATTCAAACTACAAAACACATAGCCTACCTTGGTATAAAGGTCACGGTGTTGGACACCAGTGTATTTAAAACCCTACCACCGAGGTACAACTATCGTAGCCTCAAAATATCATATATGTAAAACTCTTAGACATGACCGCAACAATTCTCACACCGAGGCATGACCGAAGACATCCTCCACACAACTTAGGATCAAGATGAAAAGGACACACAATCACTTGCACATCACATACTCAATAGTGTGTGCTCTAATTTTCCCTTAGGAAAACTCATTTCTCCATTCACCAAGTCCTACCACTGGAATGGATCTATGGCACATGGAAACTACATAATTAAGGCTTCACTTGATTAGTTAATGTCAATTGGGTGAATTAAGGCTATATCAAAAAAACCTAATTCATTTCTACCTAGCATTAATATATAACAACTTCAAATCATATAAAACATATGAGGCATAATCCTTATTTAAACATCACATGGTACTATTTCATTACAATTCATGAGACTCAACTTGTCATCACACCAACACATGATATAAATACTTATCACATTATCCCATAGTACCAACTCTTATAACATAATGAAGACAATCAAACCTAAATTAGGGCTCAACCATACCCAAAGGTTATTAAGACCATCACATTATTTCCCATAGGAACATCATTATCTTTCCATGCCTTCCAAAAGGCTCAACAAACCATCATCATATTTGTGATACATATGTTCAACATAAGATTATAATAAAGAACTAATAATTGTTCACAATATAACATAGTAAGGTTATTTTAGCATCAAGGGCATTCCTTTATTATAAAAATATACAAGGGAACTAGGTATAATTAACCACCATGATTTAGTTGTACTAGGATTAAAATTACAAACACAAGTTGAGTTTAACATTATAAACTAGCACTTTACAACAACCTTAGGTTTATATGTATTCGAGGGCAAAGGTAAGACTACAAAATCATGGGCTTCATTTAATTCGTCCTAAATCATCAATTACCCACCATCAGATCAAGTGCAATATACACAACCCATTGAATCATGGACCACACATCAGACCATCGGGTTCAAGGCAATTAAAACCATTGCATCGTGTATAAGATTCACCACCATTGAATCACGGTTGCATAAAACATAACCAACAGATTAGGGCATCAAACCCACACCTTCTAGGTATAAGATCCTCACCCAAGACCTTTAGATGTTGGATAGGTAAAACCATCACATATAAAACATGTAAACCCTTAAGACATACATCTATAAAATCATTGAGTTATGACCTAGAAAGACCATGTATCACCATTGGGTGTGATCCCTAAGCTCACCATTAGTTGTGAGCTATAGGCTCACCAATGGTTTATAGAGTAAGGAAACCCATCAAGTTAGATATTAATGAAACCATTGTTTGACTTAACCAAGCAAACCATTGATTGAACAACTAAGTGAACTGTCATTCTAATACTTAGAGGAGATAGTCCATAACCATTTAGGATGACCATTGGTTGTGTCACTAGAGGGTACCATCGATCTAACACTTAGATAATTCACGAAATCAGCAATTAAGATAGCTATAGATCCTGAACCTAGTGAGACCACTGAATTTCATCACTATATGGAAGAATAAACTTTAAACCTCAAGTAAAATCATCGATTCATTCGAGGGAAAAATCATTGTTTGGGTAGGGTTTAAGGAACCACAATTTGAACAAAAGATAGGAGAAACATGACCATCGGTTCTTGAGTACATAAAGCCATAAAAATAGTAACAAGGGGTGAACCATCAATTGTCACAAGAAGCTCAACCATAGGTGTTGAAGCAAGAACAAAAAATAGTCTGTAACACCTAAGGAAAACCATTGTTTGTTGGGGTTTATAAAACCATCGATTAAACCACTTGGTGAGAGCACTAATACAATCATTTCTTAAGCATAATAAGGTTCAAAACAGAATCTACGTCCAAGACATTTGTTGGCACAAGAAGGTTAGACAAAATATCTCAAAAACTAAATTGTCAGGTTGGAACACAAGGAGGATAAATCAGCTCAAATCCCAGGGAATAAAAAACCATCGTTTGTGAGAGTTAAGATAATCATGGATCATTCAGAAATGAAGGCAGGATAACCACGATTTCATGAGCTCATTAAAGTAATCAAAATAGTATTTCAAGTACCACCAACATTTCTTCCAAAAAGGCCAACCATCAGGTCGCACAACAAAAGAGAAATCAATTCAAGGCACTAAGGAAACCCATTGTTTGAACTACTCAACTCCATTAATTATTATGATTATGGAATCCATCGACCATACAAACATAAGAGTATTTTGACCATAGGTTATTAGTCTTATAACAAGTCCATCAAAACTATGACAAAACACAACCGACATTCTACACAAGGAACTAACCATCAGATTATGAGGCAAGGTAGAAATCATCTCAAAATAGGTCAAGGACAGCCATCGACTTTCACCACAACAACACCCTTGACTCATGGTCAAGCAAGGTCTAAAGCTCATCTTCCAAAATGGAGAAATTGAACAAGATTAAGGAGAGTAACAAGAATATTATCTACTGAAGAATCATCATATATATGCACAACTTAACTAAGGATTCAAATTTTCTACTCATTACTATGTTTTAAAGTATGATTTATACATAGTAAGTTAAAAGTAAGTAATAAACACGAAGATATTTTTATAACTCTCTTTAGAGATGAAAATGAGGATCCAAACAGCAAGGTTCTTGAGGAAACAAAGAAGAAAATTCTAGTTTTGAGCTCCCCACTCGTCCAAACTAGCTTTTCTCCAAGAACAAGCAACCCTAGGTCATGGAAGCAAGAAGAAAGGTGTTCTTTAAGAGTTCTAGCACAAACTCCATCATGGAAACCATGGATCTAATCAAGAAGAAGAGAGGGGAAAGTAATATAGTAGGGAAAATGAAGGAAAGAGAAAAGTTCTTACTTGCTTGGTTCAAGAACAAGCTAAGGAAGCTTTTAAACCTTAAAGGGAGGGTAGATCTGAGCTCTAAGTGCACATGCAAGTATATCGACCAAGATTCATCTACCTTGGGCTCGTCCTCCTCCACCAAGAAGGGGGGATGAGTTCCAAAAAAGAGAGGGAGGAAGTGGGTGAATGAAGTGTGTAAGGGGTTTGTTTGCATGCCAGTAGAGTAGTATAAACAGCTAAAGAGGAGAGAGAATGAAGAGGCAAGGTGTTTTAGCCAAACTTGCCAAGTGTCCAAGATCAAGAGCATCGTTTCCATGCAACCCACCAGCCCATCATTAGTGTAAGTCAAGAGGCCCACTGAAACTTGATTCCCAGGTCAGCCACCAACCCAATGCATAAAAAACTCATTGAATCTATTACACAAGGTCGCCCATCTATGAGAGAAAATCATGAGTTCAACCTTAGATAGATGTTACACACAAAACCAAGGTGCATTTAGATGCCTTATGGTACAACTAGATCCAACTTGATGTGAAAGCAAGTGAGGGACAACAAGCATGTGAATTACAAGAAAAACCTCATATATGGGTAAATTTCCTAAAAGTTCAAACGTGCACAAAATTACATAACTTGCACAAACAGTGTCCAAACTGGACCAAACTTGAAAATGGCTTAATTAAGTGATATACAAGTATAAGAAAGAGTTTGATTAAGCATATAAGCATCAAGTTTGGTAAATTTTGCATCATTAAGGTTTAATATAGGTTAAGAGTCTTATAGATAAACTCCCAACTTTAGATTATATGAGAAGTAGGGGTATATTTGGCCCTTCGAGATGTTTTGTACGCAAAAATTAGTTTGAATTTTCTACTCATTTTTTAGTTAGTTGTTCATTTATTAAGGAGATTCGTAATTGTCTTGAGGAGATTGTGGCCTATTGCTTCTTATTTTGCAATTGGGGTGATATTCTTAAAGTTTAGAAGAACGAGCATAAATTCTTTCTTTTAAGAACTTTGTATAATGTCTGATGGGGAAGGAATGCTAGAGTCCATGAGGATAGGAAAGTCACTATAGGGAGTGTTGGCAAAAATTTCTATAGGAGTTTAAAAGTCTCTAAGGTTGAGTTGGAAATTCTGCTAGTCTTTTTCCTTTTGACTCTTTCTTTGCTTTACACATATAGCTATCTCTTTCAACATACATCTACATATACAACTTTTGAAATGTGTGCCTGATGGGAAAGGTTGTTTTGAGTTCATGAGGATAGGGAACTCTTTTTTGGGTAAAGAAGACTCTATAGGGTGGTTTTTTCATATGATCTTTAGTGGAGAGAACATGTTTTAGCTATCCTATGGATCTTGTGACTATTTTGAGGCCTCTTGATGCTTTGTTTTGATGGGTTTTACACTCTAGTTCATTATTTACTCTACACATGTAGATGTCTTTTTCAAGAATTACATTCCTATACATCTTATGGCTTGCATGGCTATCTTTCTTTTTCTCCTTTTCTTTTTGCACTATGTATAGAAACTTTACAAAAAAATGAAAAAAAGGAAAATAAGTTTTGATGACCAAAAAAACCCTAGTGTGATGAGAATTTAGGTTCTTTTACAATATACTATTGGTTCATTGGATACATCTCTTTGGAATTTATAATTTTTGTTTTAGAGATGTAGTTAGTAATGAGGAAGTTACAGTACCAAGATAAAGAGAGTTTAATATAGAAGAAATTGTGACTTGGTTCTCGCATTGAATTTGAGATCACCCTTGATTTAAGTTGCATGATTTCTCAAGATAAAAAAATATTTTTCATTATACTAATATATGCACAAAAAGATTATGTGATTCTATCTATGCTTTCTTGAACTAAGTCACAATGAAGATATTTATGAAGTTCATTATGGAAATCCTAGAATTATTTAGAATAGAAATCACAAATCCTAGATCTATGTATGGATTGATTACTACAAAAGTGTGGCTTGTGCTAAAGGTCTAGTTAATCTACCTTTTTTTTACCAGGTGACTTTTTGGTTGTTCATGGGAACCTTTGGGTAGTTAGTCTTAGGATTCATTGATGCGGTAATCGTAGTTGAAATAATCAAAAAATAATTCTCCTTGTATCCTACAAGAAGATCTTGTCAACAATGACATATTCGAAAAGAAGGTGCACAAGGTATATTTTTTTCACAAAGTAAGTTTAATGAAGTCCGCCTCATGTGGTGGTGTGTGGTGTTCCTTACGTGTATGAATGGTCATTTTCGATGGCCTCCGAACGCAATTGCTCAATGCTTGTGTCTCTATGTAGTCCATGCAGATTGACTAAATATCCTCATTGTGCTACCCATGATAGTGGGAAGAATAGCCTCTTGCTTGGTGATGTGCTAGCATCACAATCTCTCTCACTCTCTCTCTCTCTCTCTCTCAGGAATGATGCCTGGTAAGGTTCACATACAAGATCATGTCTTATAATCTACCTATCATGCCCCTTTAAATAGGAGAGAATAGGAAATAGGGTTTCCTAAAAACTCTGGGAGATGAATGTTGGGATTGCATTTGAAGCAGGTTTTTTGTGGACTTTCAAATAGGCAATTAGAATATTCTTAGAATCATGTCATTTATTAATTAACCAATTAAACATTTTTGTTGATTAAATAATTTTCTGTCATCTGGCTCGAGTCGGTTGTTGAGGGTTAATTTGTCAAGTTATCATATTAACCATTTAAATTCAATTACTTGGCTTAAACATTTAAACTAATTAACTTAGATTATATTCTGATATGTTCTAGATGATTACCTAAACATTTTAGTAGTCAATTTAGACTAGAACATTTCCAATCACGTCCACAAGTATACTCCTATTCCAGTGTATCCTATGTGTGTAACCCTATAGACTCCAAATAATCTTAGCAGTGATGTTCATAATCAAACTATGACTTCACAAGAAATAACTGGTGTCCAGAATGATTTCATTTCCACCCAATTAATTGGAGAAGTAGGAGAACTTCTTTAACCTAGTATTTGAACAATGTTATAGTGATTGTATAATCCCTTTATCTCTAATATCCATATTGAATCTAAGGCTTGGAAATTTCATCCCCTTAATGTTGAATATTTGTTCCTTGATCTATAGTATACTAATTAATACACACATGAGATCAATATCATATTTTGACTCACATGATCATGACCATGTATTTCATAGTCTCACTCAACAAGTGGTTGGAATATCACTCCAATAGGAGGGAAAAATTCCATCTATGTCAGCCACAATAATCAACATGTGTCAAAATGCACCTAAGCACTAGTTGTATGGCAAACATTTTCAAGTTCATGTCGAGTAATGTTAAAGAAAATTACTGTGGCATTCAACTTATAAAACAAGGTTAACCAATGCGGAAGCAAATTATTAGCAGCAGAATTACTGAAAATCACTAAAAATTTAAAACTTTTTGTAAAGAAATCCACAAATGTTAAAACTCTATCATAAAGAACCAAAGTAAGTTATTTACATTCTGATTCATCAGTACATCTCTGTATCATCTCATCTCGAGAGTCATAACATTGACTGCCCAGTTAAACTATACATGAGCAGTATATAAAATCTCGAGGCATCAATCCAAAAATCTCAGATCTATATTGAACCATCTACTGATTCCTAGGACCTGAGAGTACAGAGATGACACATAGGACTCTTTCTATTTACAAGACTTGACAAATAGTGTCTCCACCTGTGGATCACTGTTGTCCTTGTTGTTGCTGCTACTGTTGTGGTTGTTGTTGCTGCTCACCCACTAAAAGGTTTCTTCTTCCTCGGCGTCTACCTAAAATGTTGAATCCCATGGGGGTGAGACAATTGAAAATTATCCCAGCGAGAGTTATAACTCTCCGCCATAAGCATTTTTATTGCAGATATTAAAATAGCACTGGGAAATAGAATTATAAATATTCAATAGTAGGTAAATTATTTAATAAGATATGCAGAGCAGTATTCTCTATGCAATCATTTCAATTATAACTTGATTAAATAGAAAGTCATTCATTTAATAAGGAATATGAAGAACATGTATATCATTTATCTTTCTAAGACATAATAAATAATGTATCATCAAACATTGATTCTCGTAATTCAACCCTAAGAAAATATGCTACACGTTTGATTACATTTTACAATCATATTTATGCCCTGAGGAGATGAGGTATACCGCTCATACTCCAACTGACCATTGCGAAATCAAAATCGGTACCATACATAGGTCATCAGAAGATCCAGATTTCTATGACCTCATCTTCCTCAGCCAGTGTGAGGAACAACATGCAGGACATCTTGTGTCTCTGCTATAAATATAGCTTTCCAGGGTATCCTAGAAACTTCTCTATTAGAGTTATAGTAGCATGTTGTACTCTCTTCACAATCGAGGGATTTCTTATTTATCTCACATCGAATCGGCATTAACATCATCATCGGGAGATTAGTGATACATCATCCTGACATATATATATATATAATGAAGGATTGAGAGATTTAATGTTTATCTCACATCAATTCCTCCATTAGAGCGTAAGGATATTCATGCCCATTACCCCCACATACTCAAAAGTATGCTCTCCAGGAGTTCCCTTAGGAAAACCTATTTCACCATCACCTAACTACTGACAATGATGGATCTATGGTCAGGGCTCTACATGATATCATTACACTTGATTATTTAAGTACATTACAACATTCTTTTAGCATCAGGCATGTTTTCAAACATAAATTGTTATAACAATTGCTATAAAGAACGAGTACTATTTCTATCAAGTTCATTTCACATCTTTAGTAACATTGGGAACTCAATCCCTTATCATCTCATCATCATGATTCAAGAATATGGGTGTTCAAACCCTTAGATCATCAAAATATTTGTTACAACTTGACAAGTAACTTATTGCCATCAAGTCATCTATCAATGTAAACATGATAATTGCAATGTAGGTATTTCACATGGCTCTTACAACCTATCAATCTCTTTTGTTACCTTTCACTAGGCAACATAGCATATCATTGCTTACAAAGCTCATAAAATACTTTCAATAAACAAAGCATCATAGGTCATACCTGGCTATGTTCAATAACTCACAAAACCTGCATGTTTAGTACAGATGATAACAGATACATCAATTGCATATCAGCATATTGCAAAACAATCAGGACATCATTATTCAAGGGTTACACCACTATACCCTTGCTAGGGTTAGGGTTTCCCTTTTCAATTCAATTAGGGTTAATCATCCCCTTAGCTCAATTAGGATAAATGACTCATCATATCATTATCCAACCATAGAGCTCTCATGTTATAGAATATAACCCAGAATTAGGGTTTCACACTTCCATTTACCTTATTAGGAATTAGGGTTTACTATTCACATTGCATCACCCTATATTAGGGTTTAAGTTCAATAACCCACAATTAGGGTTTACTATTCACATTGCATCACCCTAGATTAAGGTTTACTATTCACATTGCATCACCCTAGATTAGGGTTTACTATTCATTCCAAGTAGGAGTGATCATCAAAGTACCCTAAATTAGGTTTTATCATGTCATCATTATGAATTAAGGTCATACCATCATCATATATTAGGATTTCACCTATTAATGCCCTCAGTTAGGGTTATGATTCATCATCCATCATAATTAGGGTTTCATGATCCCACTATGAAGGATTATACCCTAATTAGACATTCATTCATATTAGAAGTCCATTACTTAATTATCATCCATGTAGGCAATCTTCTCTTTCATCTTCGAAAGATGATGTATGCTTCAATCTTGATTAGGTTAAGTCGACTCACTCTTGAGGAAGAATTGACATCATGGGTTATGTTATTGTCACCATGACCATTAAGGCTTAATTATTCAAAGGTACTAATCACTTCATCCCATTAAGATGTAATTAGTATAATCATCTTTGATTACATCATGTATTAGTCAACTAATCACTTTATCCTTTAACCACTTTAAGTACCCATGCGGTTTTGGTTAATTATCCACCAAACGGTTTTGGCCTTATAGACTCTAAACGGTCTTGACCAAACCAGACCTCAAACGGTCTTGAGCAACCAATGAAACTGTTTGCTAAAGTACCACCTTGAAACAGTTTGGTAAAGTAGGTGGTGAAGACCGTTTGCCCAAAGTTGACTTTTGAAACCACATGAACTCAATCGGTTTGGAAACCGCATGAACCTAAACGGTTTGGGATCGTTTGGTCCCAAACAGTCTTGAGACCGTTTGGTCCAAACCTCCTCAAAACCGCAAGGACCAAAAAGAGTCTCAACCAAACAAATCAATTTAGGGTTTCCAATGTTGGTTCCTTCAACCATTGAATTCATGTAACCAATCATCAATTGGACCAATCACCATACTTCAATTGAGTTAATTAGGTCAACCTTCAACTTATTTGCCCTCAATTGACCCACAATTGATCATCAATTAGGGATTGAATCAATTGGATTAGGGTTTGGAAACAATGAACCTTCAACATTATTCAATGTGAAACTAGTTACTTTAAAACTATTGGTCCATCATCCAAAATGGAAATGACCTGACCCCAAACGGTCTTGTGGTCGTTTGGATGACCTAAAAATGGTATTGAGACCGTTTTCCCATGTCCACATCAAAATCCAAGTCAACCAATTAGGGTTTGGTTCATTGGATTGCTCACCAAATCAGCAATTGATTACTCTTCAACTCAATACCTTTAGATCTCCAAACACCTCACCATAGTCAACCCTAGACCTCCAAACGGTCTTGGGTGACCCCCAAACGGTCTTGGGATCATTTGGATGACCTCCAAACGGCCTTGAGACCGTTTTCCCATCACATCATCATCAACCATGTCATTCAATTAAAGTTTGGATCCAAGGATTGGTCACCAAATCAGCACTTGATTGTACTTCAACTTAATATCTTTAGACCTTCAATTTCTCAACCATACTTAACCCTAGACCTCCAAACGGTCTTGGGTGATCACCAAACAGTCTTGAGACCGTTTGGGTGATCCTCAAATGGTTTTGAAACCGTTTGGGTCAATCATCCCAAAACATCAACTCATTCCAATGCAAAATCAACACTTAGTCGATTAGGGTTAATACCATATCTTTGGATCTTCAAACACTTAACCATATCCAACCCTAGACCTCGAAATGGTCTTGGGTGACCCCCAAACGGTATTGAGACCGTTTGGGTGATCCCCAAATGGTTTTGAAACCGTTTGGGTCAATCAACCCAAGTTTCAAACTCAAACACTTATGAAATCAGCACTCAACCCGATTAGGGTTTTGGTGATTGTTGGACCTTCAACTCATGAACCACTTAGAGTTAATCAATTATATTTAGTGGATCAATAACCAAAATTATTAGCAAAAAATTCCCAAATGGTCAACCCTCGTCAACACCTCCAAACGGTCTTAACCCGTTTGCTCTCATGCGGTTTGGTGAAACCGTTTCATCTCAAACGGTTTGAAACCGTTTGCTCCCAAACGGTTTGGGAAACCGTTTGAGCAACTTAAGAGACCGTTTGACCTGGGATTTTTATTTGGATAAACATCTAAGATGATTTCATCATCTTCCTCCTTAGAACAACCAAGAACAGCAACAGTTTTTCATGGGAATTTCAGCAATGAACCAAAAGAGTTTGAAATAGAAGAAAATAACCAACAAATCATAGAGAACTTGATGCAATATCAATGTTTAAGGGTTAAAGTTATAAAACCCGCCTCAAATCTAATCTCCAAGCTCCAAGCTCCATGTCTCTAATGGTGGATGGAGTTCCAGCAACTTCCCAAGGTCCGTTCTTGAGCTATTGGATGAAAAAGATGGCTAGAATTGGAAATTGGGTGAAGAAAACCAAGAATCAAGCATTGCTTTAGGGTTTCCACCATGAATATGAGGTAGAAGATGATCAAAACCTTACCAACAGGTTTTGTTCGTCCTTCTCCTGCTCCTGAGATCTTTCTTGGTCGGCCAAAGCAACGTGATAAGAGAAAAACTAAGGAAAGGTCCTTATGTGTATTGGAAAAAGAACATGTATAAGGGATTTTCAAGGAAAGAGAAAATGGATTATTTTCTTTTAAATATAATATAATTTCCATCAAACTCCCCTCCATTTCTTGGCCACGAATCCATCTTCAATTTCTTGCAAAACTCCATCATTATCCAAAGATTAATGGAAAAGAAATTAAGCACCTTAAAGAGTTTTATATTAATATCCATCCTTTTAGTGGATATTACTTTTTATTATAATAATGTGAGTGGCTTCCACTCAACAAAGATCTTTTTGTGCCATGGCAAGGCACAAGCTCTTCCAACTCTATTGCAAACACATCCTTCAACTTTTGGTTGAAGGGCTCCTTAATAAATTTATTTCTTTTTGCATTAAATTAAATTAAAGTTCCATATATGCTTAAATCTTGATTATTTTAATGTCAAGATTCTCTCTCCTTCAAGATAACTCAAATGAGGCACCACTCTCATTTTATTTTCTCTAATTGATGCCAAGAAACATGAGAGATCCTATAGAGGTGATACATTGCATATTGAACCCTAGTTTCTGGGCAAATTGCACATTACACCAAAACTAGGTTTTAATGCACAAGGATTGCTCTACAAGCTTTATCTTGATGCCCAAGCTTCTGGAAACCATACCACTACATCATATTCATTCTTATGATGTCTCAACATCATAGGAACATCTTACCATGTGGAATTTTCAAGTTAACCCCTCAACTTGGGTAATTTTCACTTTAGTCCAAAATTAACAAAACAATGTTTCAACATCATTCAAAAAGGACTGAAATTGAAATATAAGTTCCTCAAAAACCTTAATTACTTTTCAAAAGATAAGAGCAAGCATATAATCATTTTTATTAAACAAAACACCTAGGGTTAGTACATAACCCAGGTCAAGGATGTTACAAATTATCCACCCCTTACAAGGATTTCGTCCCCGAAATCATTAACAAAACATTTTAAGAGAAAAGAGTAGGGTATTTCCTCCTCATTTCTTCCTATAGTTCCCATGTAGCTTCTTCAAAACCACGATGATTCTAGAGGATTTTTACAAGACTAATGTCTTTCTTCTTCAGCTTCTTGATTCTTCTATCAAGAATCAACATAGGTCCTTCTATATAGGATATATCATCATTCAATTCTATTTCCATAGGTTGCAGGATTGAATCTGTGTCAGGATGACATTTCCTTAACATGGAAAAGTGGAACATTGGGTGTAACTTTTGCAGCTTAGGTGGTAACTCCAGCTTATAATCTACCTTTCCAATCTGTTCAATGATTGGATAAGGCCCCATAAATCTAGGAGCTAACTTTCCTTTCCTTCCAAACCTAAGAACTCCCTTCCAAGGTGAGACCTTGAGGTACACTCTGTCTCCAACCTAGAATTCTAAAGGTCTACGACGCTTATCATCGTAAGATTTCTATCTATCATGTGCAGTCTTTAACTATTGTTGTATTATTTTAATCTTCTCAGTGGTCTGCTGCACAAGATCAGGACCCAAAAGTTGATATTCACCAGTTTCATACCAACATAGGGGTGAAAAACCACTAGAGGGGGGGTGAATAAGGTTTTAACGTTAATTTAACAATTATTTAACTCAAACAACCAACCACAAAATATTGGACAAGGGGACAAGGATTTAGAGTGGTTCCAACCTTAGAAAATACTAAGGAAGTCAGTCCACTACCCGGTTGCTTACCCAATCGGGATTTTGAAAGAATTAAATTTTATTACCTCGCAAGGACTTTACATAAAATTACAATTCTTTCACCAAACCCTTCGAACAGCCTTCACCTAGAAGTAATTGCACCAACCTTGAAGCAGCCTTCTTGAAGTAACTTCAAGCTCCCCCTTGAAGTAGCCTTCCTCTTGAAGTAGCTTCCCGTTGCAATAGCCTTCTTGAAGTAGTTCGAAGTCCACCTTCTCCTCTGAGAAGAACCTTCTCCAATCCACAGCCTCCAACCCTAGGAGTAGCCAGGAGAATACAAAGGATAAAAGGAACAAGAAGGAAAAAGGAAATTACACTTAACCTTTGAAGCACAAGGCTTGATTTGCCTATATCAAGCATGTAGATCTCCTAACCAATGTATATGGAAGTGTGATTGTTTTGGATAGGAGATACTAGCCTATAGGACATGAAATTAGAGCAAGGAGAAGAATATCCAATGCAAGTGTTGCTCAATTTCTCAAAACAGATTCACAATTGCAAGTGTAAGCTCAAGTGTATCACAAGTGAAGATTAGTGAGTTTAGGTGTCCTAAGGCATGTCCTATTTATAGAAATGACCTACAAGTGCTTAAGGACGTTCTAGACACTTTCTAGGGGGTTCTTAGTGCTCAACTAGCCGTTATGTGTCCACTAATTGCATTTGTAACAGCTAGTTAATTGACCCTGAAAAGTGCAGACATAACTCTTCTCGGTCGAAGATTTGTCGACCGAGAGTCCTTCTCGGTCGAAGTTTTGTCGACCGAGGGACTTCCTGGAGCAAGTGTTTACAACGTTCATTTCCAACTCCCAACCACCTTGTCTGCTGGGTCTAACGACTAGTAGGGTCTATTCTCGATCGAAGATTTTGTCGACCGAGAATTTCTCGGTCGAAGTTTTTGTCGACCGATATTTTCTCGATCGACGATTTGTCGATCGAGAATATTACTGACTCGATGTATTCATTTACTAAGTGTGTGTATCAATGTGCAATTGTGATACTATCTTGGGGAATGGCCTATCTAAGTGTTGTGAGTGGATAGGGAAGATCTAAATGCTTGATTTACATGATATATAATTACTTGTACATTATATACTTGTACAAGCATTTACATTTGATTACAATCATGAAAATAAAGCGATTTTATCAAATTGTTCTTCCAAGTCTTTGTTATCCACCACCTTATATGCTTGTTCCTGAAATACTCAAATAGCACGTTAAAACCACAAGAATGAAATGTTTGTCATCGTCAAAATAATGGGATTATCATAATCTCCAATTTGGCCAACAATTTCCCCCTTTTTGAAGATGACAAACATTTCCTAAATATAAAATAAGGAAATATAAATCATATGAGTTTCATACCTGAAGTTTACCTTTTGCAGCTATTCTCGTATTTCCAAGTATGTGCTGGCCGGAAGATTATGAAACTCATTTTGCTTTATGTTATTGATTTTATATTATTTCTCCCCCTTTGTCATTTCAAAAAGATATCCAAGAAAATCATTTTGTATGACATTTATTTCTCCCCCTTAATTGTATGCTATGCTCCCCCTAACTGAGATATTCAGTTTGAAAAATAGGGAATAATATAAATATAGACCATTTATTGTCAAATTTAGCCATAATTTGTTTCTCAATCATTTGCAAAGGATATTAAGCCTTAAAATGATATGAGTTCCTTCTAAGTTCATGGCATATGTGTATCGATTTATCACCCATTTTACAAGGGACGTTAAGCCCTGGATATGAGAGTCCTTTAAGCTTAGAGTACATGAAAGGTGTCTTTACCCAAAAGCACGGGATGATAAGCCCTGATTTTTTTATAGAATTCCATTAAGAACAAGATATATATCACATTCATGAAATTTGTAGATTCTTTATTTCCGTAACCAAGATTAAAAGTACTAAGGTCATAACACGCTTCTTAATCTTATAATCAAGATAATTTGTGTGAACTCCCCCTTAATCTTATAGTCAAGATGATTTAAGGATTCTAAGGTCACAATCATTATTAGATCATAAGAAATTGACCTTTTATGAGAGTTATGCATTAAAATTATATTTGCAATATGATAAATGCATTTTGGATCAAGATACTAAGATTAAGTGCAGTAAAATGATGTACAATTAAGCATTGTGTCAAGCTTATTTTAGGTCGACCTTGACTTCGACCATAGCGCCCCTTGGTCAAATTTAATTTCAACCAAGAGGCAAATTCTATAGATTTCATATTTGAACATTCATTTATAATTTCTGCAGGTAGATTAAATAAATAGCAATTTGAGGCACTTTGAGTGATGTCTATTATGAATGATGTCCCCTAATCTTTTCTATGGGCGCATGAATATCAAGTCCTATTTCTTATTCTCAGATTAATCATAAGATTCTTCAAGAAAATATATATATATATATATCCTTGAAATCAAGAATAATATTTCAAGTTCTTAAAGATACCAATTGAGAAATTGTTATCTTATGTGTTATGACATTTTGCTCTTGCAAGCATTGAAGTTCTTGTTCTAAGCAACGAATCATTTTGCTTGCCTATGTATCATCAAGAGTCATTCATGTATTACATGGGATGACATAATCCATGCACATAATAATCATTATCTATTTGTGCCATAAAATTTTAATTCTGTGCAACATGGCATTTTCAATGATAGCATCATCTTTATATGATGAGAAAGCATATCCATGATGTAATGATAAAACAATAGAAGCATATAATGATAATTCCATGAAATACAATGATTATGATCATTTAAACTAGATGCCATAACACATGATTTCTATATGGATAGACCAGGAAATACTTTAGGAAAAACTATGTGAATAATGATAAAACAGTAATTTCTTTTGATTAGACTAATCATGATTTTTAGTTTTAAACCATAAACCAAAATAGTTTCATATAAGTTTTTAATTTTAAGACAAACTTTTATAATTGATCATGCCTAAGAAGTTTTTTTTTTAAAACAATGAGTAAGGTTTGTTCAAGATCAGTCTTCTTATATCACATTTGCAATATGTTTAGGAATTTCATATTCATAATGTTATATAATGCAAAAGATTAATATATCTTACAAAATTTTGTCTTCCAAGGTTTTATTCTTGATTTCCATGTTAAATCAATCATTAATAACAGATTGATAGCAATTAGGTTGATTGGAATCAAGTTCAGCAGATTTATTGCAGACCTGAGAACAGAAACCTGCTCGGTCGACCATTGCTCGACCGACAGTTCATCTCGGTCGACAGTTTCTCGACCGAGAAAGGTTCTGTACTGTTTCAGAACTGTTTTTAGTAATTGTTTGCAAGTAAATCATGAATGGTTATCAATTCAATTAAGCAATTTGAAAACTTAGTTTAGTTGAGATAGAACATATGAATATCAAAGGAACATTTTGATCAAATCCCAACTAATTATATCCAAATCTTTATACTTTGAGGAACCTAATTAAGACAAGTTTTCAAGGATGTGTCTCTGCAGATTTGTAGATTTAGAAATTTTAATTACTTGAATCAATTTGTTATTTCATTATGTTAAGTTGAGATAGACATAGAGATATACAACTAGAGTCTTTGGTCATATCTCGACTTAAATTTATTCATTTAGTTTGGGGGTTTTGGAACCCATACTAACTCAACATCCTTTTTCTTGTATGGACATGCGAAAGAATAATGTCCAAGACGCAAACAATAGTGACAACATATGAAATCAACCTCATATCTCTTTCTATGATTTTGTTCAAGGTTTTTCTTGGGTATGTATTTGCCTTTGGGTACATACATAGATTGACTCTTTGGCACTTGTGTTCTTCCCCAACTAGGTTTTTGATAAGATTTTCCTTTAGGATCATATCCTAGTCCTCTCCTTCCAATTTGATGATAAGAATTATTTAAAATTTTATCAAGAGTATCATTGTTACTCAAACTATTAACTTTTTGTTGCAGCTTAACAATCTCATCCATTCTTTTATTTATGTCTAACTTTGTGTGATCTAGATTAGATAACAAGGAATCTCTTTCTTTCACTATAGTATCATAATCTAGATGTGTACACAGAACAAGTTGTTTTTGAAGATCATTTACTTGAGTTTGCAAATTTAACTTTTCTAGAGAAAGAAGATTGCAATTTGCTTCTACAGATTTTAGCTTAATATCATGACCTTCAATAACCTTTTTGAGATCTTCATTTTCAAATGTAAGAGCAAGAAGCTTAGCATGTAACTCATCATTTGCTTTATTAGATTTCTTTAATTTCTTCTTGCACTCAATATATTTATTGTGTGCCTCTTCAAGACTAGCAACTAGCTCTTCTTTAGATAAATCAAAAAGGCTTACCTCCTCTTCTTCTTCTTCACTTATTGTATCAATAAGACATTCTTTATGCGTATTTTCCTTCTTTGACCTCCATGGGCAACCAAGTGTTGTGTGGCTTGTTCCTAAGCACCAATTACAGCTTGTTGAAGGTTGTTCCAAGCTGCTCCTTTTCTTGCGGTTGTAGGCACCACCACCCTTCATTCTTCAAGACTCGATTAGAGCTCCTTGAAGCCTGCTCTGATACCAATTGAAAAACCACTAGAGGGGGGTGAATAGGGTTTTAAAGTTAATTTAACAATTATTAAACTCAAACAACCAACCACAAAATATTGGACAAGGGGACAAGGATTTAGAGTGGTTCCAACCTTAGAAAATACTAAGGAAGTCAGTCCACTACCCGGTTTCTTACCCAACCGAGATTTTGAAAGAATTAAATTTTATTACCACGCAAGGACTTCACATAAAATTACAATTCTTTCACCAAACCCTTCGAACAGCCTTCACCTAGAAGTAATTGCACCAACCTTGAAGCAGCCTTCTTGAAGTAACTTCAAGCTCCCCCTTGAAGTAGCCTTCCTCTTGAAGTAGCTTCCCGTTGCAATAGCCTTCTTGAAGTAGTTCGAAGTCCACCTTCTCCTCCGAGAAGAACCTTCTCCAATCCGCAGCCTCCAACCCTAGGAGTAGCAAGGAGAATACAAAGGATAAAAGGAACAAGAAGGAAAAAGGAAATTACACTTAACCTATGAAGCACAAGGCTTGATTTGCCTATATCAAGCATGTAGATCTCCTAACCAATGTATATGGAAGTGTGATTGTTGTGGATAGGAGATACTAGCCTATAGGACACGAAATTAGAGCAAGGAGAAGAATAGCCAATGCAAGTGTTGCTCAATTTCTCAAAACAGATTCACAATTGCAAGTGTAAGCTCAAGTGTATCACAAGTGAAGATTAGTGAGTTTAGGTGTCCTAAGGCATGTCCTATTTATAGAAATGACCTACAAGTGCTTAAGGACGTTCTAGACACTTTCTAGGGGGTTCTTAGTGCTCAACTAGCCGTTATGTGTCCACTAATTGCATTTGTAACAGCTAGTTAATTGACCCTGAAAAGTGCAGACAGAACTCTTCTCGTTCGAAGATTTGTCGACCGAGAGTCCTTCTCGGTCGAAGTTTTGTCGACCGAGGGACTTCCTGGAGCAAGTGTTTACAACGTTCATTTCCAACTCCCAACCACCTTGTCTGCTGGGTCTAACGGGTAGTAGGGTCTATTCTCGATCGAAGATTTTGTCGACCGAGAGTTTCTCGGTCGAAGTTTTTGTCGACCGATATTTTCTCAATCGACGATTTGTCGATCGAGAATATTACTGACTCAATGTATTCATTTACTAAGTGTGTGTATCAATGTGCAATTGTGATACTATCTTGGGGAATGGCCTATCTAAGTGTTGTGAGTGGATAGGGAAGATCTAAACGCTTGATTTACATGAAATATCTAATTACTTGTACATTATATACTTGTACAAGCATTTACATTTGATTAAAATCATGAAAATAAAGCGATTTTATCAAATTGTTCTTCCAAGTCTTTGTTATCCACCACCTTATATGCTTGTTCCTGAAATACTCAAATAGCACGTTAAAACCACAAGAATGAAATGTTTGTCATCATCAAAATAAAGGGATTGTCATAATCTCCAATTTGGCCAACAAGGGGAGATCTACAACGTCTACCATACAAAGCTTCATAAGGTGCCATGTCTATATTATGTTGATAGCTATTATTGTAGGCAAACTCTATCAAGCTTAGATGTAGATCCCAACTTCCTATAAACTGGAGGACACATGCCCTAAGCAAGTCCTCCAAGGTTTGTATAGTCCTTTCTGATTGTCCATCTGTTTGAGGATGAAAGTATGTATTAAACCTTAACTGTGTGCCTAAGGCTTTATGAAGTCGCTCCCAAAAATGACTCGTAAACTGGGGACCTCTATCAGAAACAATGGTAACTGGAACTCCATGCAGCCGCACTATGTCATCCACATATAACTGTGCCAACTTCTCAGCAGAATAGGTTGTTTTGACAGGTAAGAAATGTGTTGTCTTTGTCAACCTATCAATTAATACCCAGATGGAATCATGACCTTTGGCTATTCTGGGAAAACCAACCACAAGATCCATGGTTACATGAACCCACTTCCACTGTGGTATGGGTAAAGGTTGCAGTGTTCCTGCAGGCTTCTGGTGTTCTGCTTTAACTTGCTGACACACCGGACACCACATAACGAACTCAGCAACATCCTTCTTCAAACTAGGCCACCAATACATATCTTTCAAGTTATGATACATCTTGGTGCTTCCTGGATGCATAGCATACATTGAAGAATGAGCTTCTTCCATAACTAACTTCCTTAAGTTATCAACATCAGGTACTATCATTCTACCATGATAGCAGGCTACCTGATCATCTGAATCATGGAAACCATTTCATTTCTCACTACCATACTCTGATCTAATCTACTGAACTACAATATCAGCTTGTTGTGCCTCCTTAATTTGTTGTCTCAGAGTAGGTTTTATGTGCATCTCAGCTAGCAATCCAGATAACAATGATACTTTTAATTGTACTTGCCTTAAAGAGATAAGCATATCCCTCCTAGAGCACACCAAAGAATTCAACTGTGCTCTTTCTAGGGCTGGTGTTGATGATTTCCTACTCAAAGCATCAACAACCACATTGGCCTTCCCTGGACGATAATAATCGTACAATCATAGTCCTTGATTAACTCCATCCAGCGGCGTTGCCTCATGTTAAGCTCATGCTGAGAGAAGATGTACTTTAGGTTCTTATGGTCTGTGAAAATCTGGAATGTCTCTCCATAGAGGTAATGTCTCCATATCTTTAAGGCATGGACTACAGTAGCTAGTTCTAGATCATGTGTCAGATAATTCTCCTCGTGTTTCTTAAGTTGTCGAGAAGCAAAAGAAATCACTTGTTTATCCTGCATTAACACACATCCTAGTCCATTCTTAGGGGCATCATAGAAAACTATATACCCTTTCCCTTGCTCAGGTAACACTAACACTGGTGCATTAGTCAACCTCTCTTTCAACAGCTAGAATGATTGTTGACACTTGTCATTCTAGGAAAAAGTAACATCCCTCCTGGTCAACTTGGTTAAGGGTAAGGCTATAGAACTAAAGTTCTTAATGAACCTCCTGTAATAACCTGCTAACCCTAAGAAACTGTGAATCTCCGTCGATGTCTTTGGTTGTTCCCATTGCAGGATAGATTCTACCTTTTTAGGGTCAACACGAATACCTGAAGCAGATATTATGTGTCCAAGAAAAGAAACTTATGGTAACCAAAACTCACACTTGCTAAACTTAGCATATAACTTATGCTCTCTTAGCAAAGTTAGAGCCTGACGAAGATGTTGCTCATGTTGCTGAGTATCTCTACTGTAGATCAGTATGTCATCTATAAAGACAACTACACACTGATCAAGAAAAAGTCAAAAGATTCTATTCATGAGTTCCATAAATGCAGCTGGTGCATTAGTTAGTCCAAACGACATAACTGTGAACTCATAGTGACCATACCTTGTCCTAAAGGTAGACTTAGGTATGTCACCCTCCTTAATACGCAGTTGATGATATCCCGACCTCAATTTTATCTTTGAGAAGATGGTTGCACCACGCAACTGGTCAAAGAGATCATCAATCCTCAGTAAAGGATACTTATTCTTTATCGTTACTTTATTTAACTGTCTATAATCAATGCACAATCGCATTGACCCATCCTTCTTTTTAACAAAAAGGACCAGAGCACCCCAGGGTGAAGTGCTTGGTCGGATGAAACCCTTCTCAAGCAACTCTTGCAGTTGTTTCTTGAGCTCTACCATCTCAGCAGGCGCCATCCTATACGGTGTTTGTGCTATTGGTTGTGTGCCTGGGGTTAGATTAATCTCAAAATCAATCTCTCGGGGCGGAGGTACACCTGGAAGTTCTTCAGGAAATACATCTTCAAATTCCCTGACTATAGGAACTTCAGCAGGATTAGAACTCTCCATGGTGGTATCTACCACATGGGCTAAGATTGTAAAGCATCCTTGCCTCATCAGCTTCTCAGCTACCATAATTAACACAAGGCAGGTTGGAAGAATCTTTCTATCTCCTTGAAAGATCCATGTGTCACTATCATCGGTGAACACAGCTTGCTTGGATTCACAATCCAAGACAACCTTATACCTTTCTAAGGTATCCATCCCAAGGATTATATTGAACCCATGCATTTCCAGTGGTATAAGATCCACTTGAATGTGATGTTCTGAAAAGAAAATAATGCAGGGAGAACACACCTCCCGCAACACAACAGATCCCATCAAAGGAGTTTCTAACAACAGACTAGTTGCTGTATGACTTGTAGTCATGTTGCAGTCAAGAATCACTCTTTGAGTGATAAAGGAATGCTTAGCACCCGGATCAATTAAAACAAATACGATGCAGGATGTAGACATATCATAATAAAATAGTTTCATCTGACCTATCACAACCCGAGGATTAATCACTGCATCAGGTGGATTCATCGCGTAGAATCTCATTGTCGCCTGCGGTTGATTTGGTGCTCAATGGCTAGGTGCCAATGATCCAGCTTGGGATGCTTGTCCACATCCACTAGTGCCACCTGGAAACTATCTCCTTTGAGAACCTTGTTGACTCTGGCTTTGGGGTTGAGTCACACTTGCCTCTCGGGCTCTGCAATCCTTCATCAGATGCCCCTCTTTTCCACATATATAACATCTTCTGATCCCCTTCTGTGGTCTGGATGGTCCTGTAATCGATACATATGCTTAGTTGTGGGCTCCTTCTGGTGGTAAACTCCATCCTCTACCCCTATTTGACGTCCACTGCATCTGGGTACTGAATCTAGGTGGTGGTGTAGGCAAAACAAACCTTGGTTTCTTGAAACCTTTGGATGAGGTTCCTTGGAAATGGGGGTACACCTTCTTGTCCCTGGTTTGTCGCTTCTCTGTCACAGACCTCTCTATTATTCTAACATACTCCACAAAAGTAGAAAATCTTTCCCTATTCTCCAGAGAAAATACAGGGGTGGTCAACTCAGCATTTAATCCCTTCTCAAAATGTCGTATCCTCTCTTCATATGTGGTTGCCATATGCAGAAAAAACCGCAAAAGATCCATGAACTTAGCCTTGTACTCACTAATGTTCGTTGGTCCTTTCCTTAACCTCTCAAACTGAGAGATTTTCTCATCCTGGAACATCTTAGGAAAGTATCTGTTGACAAATTCTCATCGAAACACTTCCCATTCAATTTCCAAACCTGGCCTTTTCCCTTCCTCTATGGTCCACCAGTGACCAGCACTCCCTTTGAGAAGGTACACAGCATGTCTAACCTTCTCAGCCTCCGGGATGTTCAGGATTCTAAAGGCCTTCTCTAACTCTGTTAGCCACATGTCAGCATCTGTTGGGTCAGCTATCCCAGCATATTCTATGGCTCCAACCCAGTGTAGTCATTCAAACGTCTTGTCGGTTCCATGTCCTTCAGGGTGGGTAGGTGCCCTAGGTGTAGGTATGGGTATTCTATCAGTCATATGTGTCATGGAAGTCACGAACTGCCCAAACATAGCCTGGAAGGCGGGATTCCCCATGTCAGCAGGATTGAACTGGGTTATTCAGGCACATGTTCCTCCCTTCCTTGGTCTCTTACACCTTCTCCGTGTGCAGCGACACTACTTTCTGCAACATGTTCATCATGTGATCCAGACATCTTTAATTTTCTCTTCTCCTCCTATATGAGAAGAAGACACTATCAGATAGACTGGAAGACACTAGAATAGACTCAACAACCCTAGTCCTATGTCTCTGTAGACTCAGCAAACCTAGAGCTCTGAAACCACTTAATTGTGGCATTCAACTTATAAAACAAGGTTAACCAATATAGAAGCGAATTATTAGCAGCAGAACTACTGAAAATCACTAAAAATTTAAAACTTTTTGTAAAGAAATCAACAAATGGTAAAACTCTATCATAAAGAACCAAAGTAAGTAATTTACATTCTGATTCATCAGTACATCTCTGTATCATCTCATCTCGAGATTCATAACATTGACTGCCCAGTTAAACTATACATGAGAAGTATACAAAATCTCGAGGCATCAAGCCAAAAATCTCATATCTATATTGAACCATCTACTGACTCCTAGGACCTGAGAGTACAGAGACGACACATAGGACTCTTTATATTTACAAGACTTGACAAATAGTGTCTCCACCTGTGGATCACTGCTGTCTTTGCTGTTGCTACTGCTGTTGTGGCTGTTGTTTCTGCTCACCCACTGAAAGGTTTCTTCTTCCTCGGCGTCTACCTAAAAAGTTGAATCCCATGAGGGTGAGACAATTGAAAATTGTCCCACCGAGAGTTATAACTCTCCGCCAGAAGCATTGTTATTGCAGATATTAAAATAGCACTGGGAAATAGAATTATAAATATTCAATAGCAGGTAAATCATTGAATAAGATATGCAGAGCACTATTCTCTATGCAATCATTTCAATTATAACTCGATTAAACAACAAGTCATTCATTTTATAAGGAATATGAATAACATGTATATCCTTTATCTTTCTAAGACATAATAAACAATGTATCATCAAACATTGATTCTCGTAATTCAACCCTAAGCAAATATGCGAAACGGCTGATTACATTTTACAATCATATTTATGCCCTGAGGAGATGAGGTATACCGCTCATACTCCAACCGACCATTGCAAAATCAAAATTGGTACCATACATATGTCATCAAAAGAGTCGGATTTCTATGACCTCATCTTCCTCAGTCAGTGTGAGGAACAACATGAAGGACATCTTGTGTCTCTGCTATAAATATAGCTTTCCAGGGTATCCTGGCAACTTCGCTATTAGAGTTACAGTAGCATGATGTACTCTCTTCGCAATTGAGGGATTTCTTGTTTATCTCACATCAATTCGGCATTAACATCATCATCGGGAGATTAGTGATACATCATCCTGACATATACATATAATGAAGGATTGAGAGATTTAATGTTTATCTCACATCAATTCCTCCATTAGGGCGTAAGGATATTCGCGCCCATTACCCCAACATACTCAAAAGTATGCTCTCTAGGAGTTCCCTTAGGAAAACATGTTTCACCATCACCTAAATGCTGACGATGATGGATCTATGGTCAGGGCTCTACATGATATCATTACACTTGATTATTTAAGTACATTACAACATTCTTTAATCATCAGGCATGTTTTCAAACATATATTGTATAACAATTGCTATAAAGAATGAGTACTATTTCTATCAAGTTCATTTCACAGCTTTAGTAACATTGGGAACTCAATCCCTTATCATCTCATCATCATGATTCAAGAATATGGGTGTTCAAACCCTTAGATCATCAAAATACTTGTTACAACTTGACAAGTAACTTATTGCATCAAGTCATCTGTCAATGTAAACATGATAATTGCAAAGCAGGTATTTCACATGGCTCTTACAGCCTATCAATCTCTTTTATTACCTTTCACTAGGCAAGATAGCATATCATTGCTTACAAATCTCATAAAATACTTTCAATAAACAAAGCATCATAGCTCATACATGGCTATGTTCAATATCTCACAAAACCTGCATGATTAGTACAGATGATAACAGATACATCAATTTCATATCATCATATTGCAAAACAATTAGGACATCATTATTCAAGGGTTACACCACTATACCCTTTCTAGGGTTAGGGTTTCCCTTTTCAATTCAATTAGGGTTAATCATCCCCTTAGCTCAATTAGGATAAATGACTCATCATATCATTATCCAACCATAGAGATCTCATGCTATAGAATATAACCCAGAATTAGGGTTTCACACTTCCATTTACCTTATTAGGAATTAGGGTTTACTATTCACATTGCATCACCCTAGATTAGGGTTTAAGTTCAATAACCCACAATTAGGGTTTACTATTCACATTGCATCACCCTAGATTAGGGTTTACTATTCACATTACATCACCCTAGATTAGGGTTTACTATTCATTCCAAGTAGGAGTGATCATCAAAGTACCCTAAATTAGGTTTTATCATGTCATCATTATGAATTAAGGTCATACCATCATCATGTATTAGGATTTCACATATTAATGCCCTCGGTTAGGGTTATGATTCATCATCCATCATAATTAGGGTTTCAATGTGCCACTACGAAGGATCATACCCTAATTAGACATTCATTCATATTACAAGTCCATTACTTAATTATCATCCATGTAGGCAATCTTCTCTTTCATCTTCGAAAGATGATGTATGCTTCAGTCTTGATTAGGTTAAGTCAACTCACTCTTGAGGAAGAATTGACATCATGGGTTATGTTATTGTCACCATGACCATTAAGGCTTAATTATTCAAAGGTACTAATCACTTCATCCCATTAAGATGTAATTACTATAATCATCTTTGATTACATCATGTATTAGTCAACTAATCACTTTGTCCTTTAACCACTTTAAGTACCCATGTGGTTTTGGTTAATTATCCAGCAAACGGTTTTGGACTTATAGACCCTAAACGATCTTGACCAAACCAGACCTCAAACGGTCTTGAGCAACCAATGAAACCATTTGCTAAAGTACCACCTTTAAACCGTTTGGTAAAGTAGGTGGTGAAGACCGTTTGCCCAAAGTTGACTTTTGAAACCGCATGAACTCAATCGGTTTGGAAACCGCATGAACCTAAATGGTTAGGGATCATTTGGTCCCAAATGGTCTTGAGACCGTTTGGACTCAAATGGTCTTGAGACCATTTGGTCCAAACCTCCTCAAAACTGCAAGGACCAAAAAGAGTCTCAACCAAACAAATCCGTTTAGGGTTTCCAATGTTGGTTCCTTCAACCATAGAATTCATGTAACCAATCATCAATTGGACCAATCACCATACTTTAATTGAGTTAATTAGGTCAACCTTAAACTGATTTGACCCTCAATTGACTCTCAATTGATCATCAATTAGGGTTTGAATCAATTGGATTAGGGTTTGGAAATGATGAACCTTCAACATTATTCAATGTGAAACTAGTTACTTTAAAAATATTGGTCCATCATCCAAAATGGACATGACCTGATCCCAAACGGTATTGAGGTCGTTTGGATGACCTCCAAATGGTCTTGAGACCGTTTTCCCATGTCCACATCAAAATCCAAGTCAACCAATTAGGGTTTGGTTCATTGGATTGCTCACCAAATCAGCAATTGATTACTCTTCAACTCAATACCTTTAGATCTCCAAACACCTCACCATAGTCAACCCTAGACCTCCAAACGGTCTTAGGTGACCCCCAAACGGTCTTGGGATCGTTTGGATGACCTCCAAACGGTCTTGAGACCGTTTTCCCATCACATCATCATCAACCATGTCATTCAATTAAAGTGTGGATCCTAGGATTGGTCATCAAATCAACACTTGATTGTACTTCAACTTAGTATCTTTGGACCTTCAATTGCTCAACCATACTTAACCCTAGACCTACAAACGGTCTTGGGTGATCACCAAATGGTCTTGAGACCATTTTGGTGATCCCCAAATGGTTTTGAAACCGTTTGGGTCAATCAACCCAAAACATCAACTCATTCCAATGCAAAATCAGCACTTAACCATATCCAACCCTAGACCTCCAAACGTTCTTGGGTGACCCCCTAACGGTCTTGAGACCGTTTGGGTGATCCCCAAATGGTTTTGAAACCGTTTGGGTCAATCAACCCAAGTTTCAAACTCAAACACTTATGAAAACAACACTCAACCCGATTAGGGTTTTGGTGATTGTTGGACCATCAACTCATGAACCACTTAGAGTTAATCAATTATATTTAGTGGATCAATAACCAAAATTATTAGCAACAAATTCCCAAATGGTCAACCCTGGTCAACACCTCCAAACGGTCTGAAACTGTTTGCTCTCATGCGGTTTGGTGAAATTGTTTCATCTCAAACGGTTTGAAACTATTTGCTCCCAAACAGTTTGGGAAACCATTTGATCAACTTAGGAGACCGTTTGACCTGGGATTTTTCTTTGGATAAACATCTAGGATGATGTCATCATCTTCCTCCTTAGAACAACCAAGAACAGCAACCGTTTTTCATGGGAATTTCAGCAATGAACCAAAAGAGTTTGAAATAGAAGAAAATAACCAACAAATCATAGAGAACTTGATGCAATATCAATGTTTAAGGGTTAAAGTTATAAAAACCGCCTCAAATATGATCTTGAAGATCCAAGGCTATAATGGTGGATGGAGTTCCAGAAACTACCCGAGGTCTGTTCTTGAGCTATTGGATGAAAAAGATGGCTAGAATTGGAAATCAGGTGAAGAAAACCAAGAATCAAGCATTGCTTTAGGGTTTCCACCATGAATCCGAGGTAGAAGATGATAAAAAACCTTACCAATAGGTTGTGTTCATCCTTCTCCTGCTCCTGAGCTCTTTCTTGGTCATCCAAAGCAAAGTGATAAGAGAAAAACTAAGGAAAGGTCCATATGTGTACTGGAAAAAGAACATGTATAAGGGATTTTTAAGGAAAGAGAAAATCGATTATTTTCTTTTAAATCTAAAATAATTTCATCAAACTCCCCTACATTTCTTGGCTACGAATCCATCTTCATTTTCTTGCAAAACTCCATCATTATCCAAAGATTAATGGAAAAGAAATTAAGCACCTTAAAGAGTTTTATATTAATATCCATCCTTTTAGTGGATATTACTTTTTATTATAATAATGTGAGTGGCTTCCACTCAACCAAGATCTTTTTGTGTCATGGCAAGGAAAAATCTCGTCCATCTCTATTTCAAACACATCCTTCAACTTTTGGTTGAAGGGCTCCTTAATAAATTTATTTCTTTTTGCATTAAATTAAATTAAAGTTCCATATATGCTTAAATCTTGATTATTTTAATGTCAAGATTCTCTCTCCTTCAAGATAACTCAAATGAGGCGCCCTCTCATTTTATTTTCTCTAATTGATGCAAAGAAACATGAGAGACCCTCTAGAGGTGATATATTTCATATTGAACCCTAGGTTTTGGGTAAATTGCACATTACACCAAAACTAGGTTTTAATGCACAAGGATTGCTCTACAAGCTTTATCTTGATGCCCAAGCTTGTGGAAACCATACCACTACATCATATTCATTCTTATGATGTCTCAACATCATAGTAACATCTTACCATGTGGAATTTTCAAGTTAACCCCTCAAGTTGGGTAATTTACACTTTAGTCCAAAATTAACAAAACAATGTTTCAACATCATTCAAAAAGGACTGAAATTGAAATATAAGTTCCTCAAAAACCTTAATTACTTTTCAAAAGATAAGAGAAAGAATCTAATCATCTTTATTAAACAAAACACCTAGGGTTAGTACATAACCCAGGTCAGGGATGTTACAATTACAACACACAATCATTATAGTGACTTCAAGTCTAAGGACCAAAATCACCATTATTACATTGAGATGTGATTTTGGCTACCATTATTGGCTTCCGTGTATTACACTCAAAGTGAGTATGTCCAAATACACTTGTTTATAACAAGTACCTATGTGTTCAATTTGATATCTAACATCATGACTAACATGATGTAGTCATCAATCAACACACACACTGATCTTAATGTATTATTATTTTCCTAGTTTCTACAATAATATCTGGCCAAGGACTAAGACACGAATGAATACCCTTAACATACACATGATCTCATGTTTAGGCCATCAACCTAAATTCACATGTCATTGAGTCATACATTCTTAGGACATTATTATATTTATTCATTATCCCATATTGAAACACACATAATAATCATAATTTCCTATGAATGGACACAGTATAAATTTTTGGGATGACATATGGTGGAAAAATGGGCCTGTGCTAAAGAGCGTCACCCTGAAACCTATACCCAATGAGATGATAGATTTGAAGGTTAGTTCTCTTGTTAATCTAGAAGGGAAATGGGACCTGGAATTCATAAAAGAATGGCTACCGCAAAATACAGTCAAGGAGATCATGCTTCTTGAGTCCCCTTCTAATGTGGACGGTGAGGATATCCATGCTTGGTCACTGACCAAGAATGGGAAGTTCACAACCAAGATGACATACAACAAGAGAAGGCAGGGGCATTCGATTTGATGGTCAATGGACACTGATCTGGAAGTTGCACATTTCAAAGAACATCAAAATTTTCTTATGGTTGTTACTCCATGGGGCCCTCATGACGAACCAAAGATGACTACAATGGTTCATGGCCAGCAATGACCTTTGTCCAAGGTTCCATCAAGAGTCGGAAACTACCATGCACACTTTGAGAAACTGCAACCAAGCTAAGGAGGTCTGGGATAAGCTTTTAAGCACAGCGACGACGCCTACTTTCTTTGATGAGTGAGATGTTAAAACATGGTTCTACAAATACCTCAAACAAGATGACACTTTCAAGTATACCTTTGTGATAAAATGAACTTTTGAAATCTCTAAATGTCCAATGACATAAATAAACGCAGGCGTTTGAGTTATATTGTAAGTTACCTTTAGTGGTCAATATAAGAGTTTGGCACCAAAGTTAAATGTAAGGTAGTTTATATGATGACAATCAGGTGGTACAATTTTGATATAGTCTAGAGGTTGTTACAAGGAGTTATAAGCCTTTCATAATGATGAATTATATGGAATATTAATGAAAATGAAACCAAATCTTAACTCAACTCAATGTCGCTGCTCTTTGTTTTGTGTTAGCTATGTGATCACCCGACACCACAACCTTGACCCTTGGGAAGGAGGTAACCATGGGTGTGCTTAGGTAAGGTGCTTGGATGTGAGATTATGGCAAGTTATCTCCTAGCAAGAAGTTGGATTATAATACTAAGCAAGTAGTTCCACAATCTCTCCACCTACGCATAATGTGGTCGTGGGTGAGGCACGTATCGAAGCATTCAGTTGCTTCAGGGAGGTTAGTACCCCTCTCACGGCTCCCTTAGCCTGCCAAGTGAAAAGATCCACTTTCCCCAACCTTGTCTCTCCACCGCAATGGCTGAAGAGCACGGAACTGGAGAACGCAGACCAGCTTCAAGGAAGAGCCACGAGTGCGGAAGATGACGGTCTTCTTTTGCAGAACCTAAGAGTACGGCGGTACCCTGCCTTGCCGTGGAAGGAGACACATTGCAGAGCAGCGAGTCTCATGCAGGCAACGTCAAGCGCTGCACCTTGGGAGACTAGACCACTCATCGGAGGAGGACACCACCACGGCAGAGGCCATCATCAGCGGCCATGGACAGGGCCCAGCCACGGTGGCGGAAGCAAGGCAGGGAGCCAAACGGTGCAACCATGCGAGGAAGAAGTAGACATCGAGGAGTCTTCATCAGTAGATAGGAGGACGGATTAAGCAGCCGTAGCCATCGCTGGTACCGGCGAGCACATGGCGGAGGAAGGGAGAGCAGAAAGGCACCGATCTCTCACCAAGTCGGCGCACGACGTAGAGGAGCAATCGCTAGCCGAAGGAGAGCCCAGTGCGGTGTCCATGAGACGGAATCATAGAAGCACCTTGATGGGGTTGCTCAGTTGCTGGAGATGAGGCTTGGAGCGGTGCCCTACCCCGACGGCACACCAAGTAGCTGATCCCAAGCCTACGTTTTGACCCAGCAGCACCCAGCAGTAGTGTTCATGGAGGAACGCGGGTGTCAGGTAGAGAATTGAGTCCCGCCGAAGTCTCACGCCCATGGATCCAAGCAGATCCCAGTCTAGAGACAAGTCCCTTGCGGTGGGTGGCAGCACCATCTGCAGGGCGGAGCAAGCCTCTGCGGCATCACTGTGAAGGAGAAGCGATGGAGCGAGGAGGAGCTTCCATGATTACTCACCGGAGATGCATCTGCCTCACACAGGAGCAAGTCCCATATGGCGGCGCTGCGTTGAGCAGAAGAAGAGGGAGCCGCACATACGCTCGTGTCCAACCGAATCGTGAGAGAAGAGAGGTGTGAACAACCCAGAACCAAACCAGGTCCAGGTGACCGTGAACCACCAGCCCAACCAAGGAAAGGAGCCGCCCCCTTAGTGGACACGTGGCAGTCCCGTATAGGCCCAAATAGGTAAAATGCTCAGATCTTCTTTAATTTATAGAAAATAGCTTGAATGTCTGAAAAATACAAATAATATACCGAAATTCTCAGAAAAATGCGTAGAACAACCTCGAACAATAATATCAGGCTTTTGATGTAGTAATATCAGTGATAATATGTAAGATGTGAAATGCTCATATGATGGATAATAAATATCAAATGATGACATAAAATTATGAGAAAATGTCAGTAAGTCTATAATCATGTTTATAATACATATGATGTCAGATATGGTCATGTTGATGTACAAAATTACGTAATTTGATTAATATGTCTAATTAGGGCTAATAACACTAAAGATGATGTAATAAATGCATGCATGCTCAATAAATGACAATATTTATTGAAAACCCTCATATCAGTATCTGGAAGATATTATGTAAATATGAGATTAGTTTTATACATGAAATTCATATTATATGAAGAGAACCCTTAATACATGTGATGTAACCCTAATATGGTTAATGAAAGTGACATAATGTTAAATATGTTTACATAATAATGTGACACATGAATATATCTAGTTGATGAGATGTAATCTGGAAAATGACATCAGTGAGATAGCATAAGGCAAGAATGCAAGTAAGGATGCTCATATCTTAATAAGCTAAGTCAAACCCTAATGAACAATTAGGGTTAAGATGAGATGTAAGATGATGAGAACCTGATGATAGTATATGATCTTGTCTTAATCAGGTTTGACCAAGGATATAGTTGACCTGAGGAATATGTGTGATGATTAAGATATCTCTTTGGAAGGTACGCCATTACCTCTTACTTGGCTTATTATACAGTATTCTTGTGTTATATGGTAGTAAAGACTTGGTATATGGTATTGATTGAATGATTGTTCTTGTATGATATGTTGCATGATTTTCCATACTTATTGCTATGAACACATGAAACAAAATATATATGTTCCATTATATCTAAGCACTTCAACTCTTTGGTAGTAAAGTGCTGGAAATAAGTACTTCAACTCTTTGGTAGTAAAGTACTTGGAAGTGATCCAACACTTTGGTAGTATATCACATTGTGAAATGATCCAACTCTTTGGTAGTAGATCATAAAGGCCTTAATGCATTCAACTCTCAGGTAGTAAATGCATGGATGATATAATGGAAAAAGTGCTTAAAATATGTGTTCTCTTTTGTTAATGAATATCTTTGTGCAAGTATATGCTTTTCTTATACTTATTTATAACTGCCAAGTATATTAGTTTTATCTTATTGCCAAGATATGATGAGAGGTATATAAAAAGACACGTAGGCGTACTCAGTACAATATTCATGAAATATTGTGCTGACGTGTACCGCATGTAATCTTTTTGTTTAGGTTGGTTATGCTCTTGAAGATCTAGGATAGAGAGAGTTGTGTGGCGAGTTGATGTACAGGTGGACCTGTTGTCTTAAGATCATGTTGTTTAGATGTAGTACATGTATATGTTAGAAGTTTGCTGTTCAATATGTAATATCAAATGTTGTAACAATTCATGTTGTAATTATATGTTGAATGGTGAACATGTGTGTATGGTTTTATTATTGTCATGTACATGTGCTACTGATTGTTTCCTTCTGACTCCCTTGATTTTCTTCTTCTTAGCCTAGTGTGTGGTGTTTAAATTGTGATTCTCGCTGAGGCAAGGTTTCAATTTGGATGTCACACATCAGATTAAGTTTTAGAAAATCCGGGGACGTCACAGGTGGTATCAGAGCATGAACAATAGCAAAGCCTAACATTTGCTCATTATGCAACACAAACTAAAGAACCTTGAACCTGAATAATCTTTAGGGTTAGATTAGTCATCTTTTAGAAACTAGATCTGACCTAGCCTCTAGGTTAGCATCTAGATGTCTGAGAACTAGGTTTAGACTGGTGCTTGTTGAGTAGCAAGTCCTTAGATGTCGTTCTTTCCTTGTAGTGCAGCGGTATGGGACGTTGCACTATTTGGAAATGACGTACATAAAAGGAAGAGAAACCCTAGACATATGGCGCTCGTTGTCTAGAGTAGCTACACTAGACTACACCATGTTCTCATCCTTTTCACTAGTTTTCATGAAACTGTACTCTCTACTATGTGTGGGACACTTGTTTTCATGATTTGGTTTTTGATTCCAAACAGATCGAACCTCGATAGTTTTCTCTGACGCTTGTTTTATCAGAGAAAAACTATATAATATTTTATTATGTATATGTATTACAAAAATGTGTCCCCACACATGTACGAGTAGGAAGTGGTCATGTAACCTAAGTGAAAGTGATGACATCAGTCTAGAAGAGATAGTAGTTCTAGATTAGATGTCTAGAGCCTCTTTGATATATATGATAGATGGAATAGATGACATAAGTTTTGATGATATGATGTAGGTCTTACATAGATGACATAAGATGGCTATGATGATCTATGTCTGTCTTCGAGAACTTAAGTTCAGTTTTGAGGTTTTGAGATAATTTTTGATGATGCAAGTAGGCATTCTTTTATGAGATAAGATAAGTTAAGTTAAGACAAGGATGTGAGTCAGCATGAGCCTCAAGCTCTTTTACAAAGGAGGACCTCTAGTGTTAGGACCCGTTTTAGGGTTCACTCCAAAGAGAGTGAGACCCATTGGGAGAAGGTTAGAGAACCTAAACTCCAAGATATGAAAATTTTGAGATATGTGATGTGATATGTCCTAAACTAGACTACTCCTGAGTGATTGAGTTGAGCTGCTTTATGTATGATTCCTATAGTTTTGTTGAACCCTAGATGTCCTTGGGAAGACCAAACCCTAGAGTCAGAGAGAGGCTGGTTATATGTGCATGTGAACATAAATATGAGTGCCTACCCTCTGGGTGAGGGAGAGAGCCCAAGATGCTGGAGGAGGTAGCTAGGTTAGTTTCTGTGAAGCCTCATGCTCGGGTTGGTGGTTTCCCACATAGGAATCTAGTGGTGTATATAAGAGAGTTTTGGGTAAGCATGTTTCATGGGCAGAAGACCTATGAAGAGGATATCATAAAATGTCATGGTTTGATTTGTGCTTAAGTGGCTAGAGCTTGGAAAGTTATCACTAGTGCCAATGAGGTAATCTGAGAACCCTAGACTAAGAGAGGGAAGATAAAGCATGTGCATATGAAATACTCACAGAGTTGAGTTAGCTCAGAGAGGATGAGCATGGCTCTACCCTCATGATATGGGTCAGGAGAACTTCATTTAGACTAGATAAAGTTTTGATATATGTTTAATAAGCCACTCACATAAGTTTGTTTAGCACAACCATAATATAATATATGTAAGGATGTGTTCAAATCTCAAGATGTGATATGTAGACATGATGTGATGGAAACCTAGAGATGGTTTAATAGATGTTAAAACATATATGGTTAACCATGTACACGAATAATGATGATAATGTGATAATTGTTGGTTAATCTTGAGATAAAATCACTAGTAAATGTTGCACTTTATTATGAGCAATGAAATAAAATCATATGAATGAAACATGTTACATGATGTGTTAATCTTAGTGCTTAATCAATATGAAAATATAGTTTGACAGTTAACATAACATAACAATTATGACACCTTGATATGAACTAGATGGATAATGCGGGTTAATTATAGTTAACTCCTTCCTAAAAGGCATATGTTAATGTTGAACATGTTCTAATAACTAGCTCAATAATATGTTGATGACACCTTGACGCATGAGTTAATCTTAGTTAACTCATTTAGAACATGGTAATATAATGTGAGAAACCCTAACGTATGGGTAAAGATAAAGCTGCAACCTTAATGCATGAGATATATAATAAAATAACCAAAGTGTTTGTGCACCCAAGATGGTTGTAAAACATCCTAATATTGCTTTGGATACATGGTTCCAGGTAACCGTTGCGAATATGTTGCACATAGAATAGTGCCTACATGTGGATGAAGTCATGGTAGTTTTCCTGGCAGTACGAGTATGGTTAACTTTCGAGGACGCAAGTTCTTTTAAGAAGTATATGATGTGACAAAGTGGGTTTTTCTAGTATAATTCCGAGGACGGAATTTCTTTTAAGGTGTGTATGATGTGATAAAATGAACTTTTGAAATCTCTAAATGTCCAATGACATAAATAAACTCAGGCGTTTGAGTTATATTGTAAGTTACCTTTAGTGGTCAATATAAGAGTTTGGCACCAAAGTTAAATGTAAGGTAGTTTATATGATGACAATCAGGTGGTACAATTTTGATAAAGTCTAGAGGTTGCTACAAGGAGTTATAAGCCTTTCATAATGATGAAGTATATGGCATATTAATGAAAATGAAACCAAGTCTTAACTCAACTCAATGTCGCTGCTCTTTGTTTTGTGTTAGCTATGTGATCACCCGAAACCACAACCTTGACCCTTGGGAAGGAGGTAACCATGGATGTGCTTAGTTAAGGTGCTTGGATGTGAGATCGACGGGTTGCAAGTTATCTCCTAGCAAGCAGTTGGATTATAATATTAATCAAGTAGTTCCACGATCTCTCCACCTATGCATAATGTGGTCGTGGGTGAGGCACGTATCGAAGCATTCAGTTGCTTCAGGGAGGTTAGTACCCCTCTCACGGCTCCCTTAGCCTGCCAAGTGAAAAGATCCAGTTTCCCCAACCTCGTCTCTCCACCACAATGGCTGAAGAGCACGGAACTGGAGAACGCAGACCAGCTTCAAGGAGGAGCCACGAGTGGGGAAGATGAGGGTCTTCTTTTGCAGAACCTAAGAGTACGGTGGTGCCCTGCCTTGCCGTGGAAGGAGACACATTGCAGAGCAGCGAGTCTCATGCAGGCAACGTTGAGCGCTGCACCTTGGGAGACCAGACCACTCATTGGAGGAGGACACCACCACGGCAGAGGCCATCATCGGCGGCCATGGACAGGGCCCAGCCATGATGGCGGCAGCAAGGCAGGGAGCCACACGGTGCAACCATGCGAGGAAGAAGTAGACGTCGAGGAGTCTTCATCAGTAGATAGGAGGATGGAGTAAGCAGCTGTAGCCATCACTGGTGCCGGCGAGCACATGGCGGAGGAAGGGAGAGCAGAAAGGCACCGATCTCTCACCAAGCCGGCGCACGACGCAGAGGAGAAATCGCTAGCCGAAGGAGAGCCCAGTGCGGTGTCCATGAGATGGAATCATAGAAGCACCTTGATGGGGTTGCTCGGTTGCTGGAGATGAGGCTTGGAGCGGTGCCCTACCCCGACGGCACACCAAGCAGCTGATCCCAAGCCTACGTTTTGACCCAGCAGCACCCAGCAGTAGCGTTCATGGAGGAACGCGGGTGTCAGGTAGAAAATTGAGTCCCGCCGAAGTCTCACGCCCATGGATCCAAGCAGATCCCACTCCGGAGACAAGTCCCTCGCGGTGGGCGGCAGCACCATCTGCAGGGAGGAGCAAGCCTCTGTGGCGTCACTATGAAGGAGCGATGATGGAGCGAGGAGGAGCTTCCATGATTGCTCGCCGGAGATGCATCTGCCTCACACAGGAGCAAGTCCCATATGGCGGCGCTGCGTTGAGCAGAAGAAGAGGGAGCCGCACATACGCTCGTGTCCAGCCGAATCGCGAGAGAAGAGAGGCGTGAACAACCCAAAACCAAATTGGGTCCAGGTGACCGTGAACCACCGGCCCAACCAAGGAAAGGAGCCGCCCCCTTAGTGGATACGTGGCAGTCCCGTATAGGCCCAAATAGGTAAAATGCTCATATCTTCTTTAATTTATAGAAAATAGCTCGAATGTCTGAAAAATACAAATAATATACCGAAATTCTCAGAAAAATGCGTAGAACAACCTGGAACAATAATATTAGGCTTTTGATGTAGTAATATTAGTGATAATATGTAAGATGTGAAATGCTCATATGATGGATAATAAATATCAAACGTTGACATAAAATTATGAGAAAATGTCAGTAAGTCTATAATCATGTTTATAATACATATGATGTCAAATATGGTCATGTTGATGTACGAAATTACGTAATTTGATTAATATGTCTAATTAGGGTTAATAACACTAAAGATGATGTAATAAATGCATGCATGCTCAATAAATGACAAGATTTACTGAAAACTCTCATATCAGTATCTGGAAGATATTATTAAATATGAGATTAGTTTTATACATGAAATTCATATTATATGAAGAGAACCCTTAATACATGTGATGTAACCCTAATATGGTTAATGAAAGTGACATAATGTTAAATATGTTTACATAATAATGTGACACATGAATATATCTAGTTGATGAGATGTAATCTGGAAAATGACATCAGTGAGATAGCATAAGGCAAGAATGCAAGTAAGAATGCTCATATCTTAATAAGCTAAGTCAAACCCTAATGAACAATTAGGGTTAAGATGAGATGTAAGATGATGAGAACCTGATGATAGTATATGATCTTGTCTTAATCAGGTTTGACCAAGGATATAGTTGACCTGAGGAATATGTGTGATGATTAAGATATCTCTTTGGAAGGTACGCCATTACCTCTTACTTGGCTTATTATACAATATGCTTGTGTTATATGGTAGTAAAGACTTGGCATATGGTATTGATTGAATGATTGTTTTTGTATGATATGTTGCATGATTTTCCATACTTATTTCTATGAACACATGAAACATAGTATATCTGTTCCATTATATCTAAGCACTTCAACTCTTTGGTAGTAAAGTGCTGGAAATAAGTACTTCAACTCTTTGGTAGTAAAGTACTTGGAAGTGATCCAACTCTTTGGTAGTAGATCACATTGTGAAATGATCCAACTCTTTGGTAGTAGATCATAAAGGCCTTAATGCATTCAACTCTCAGGTAGTAAATGCATGGATGATATAATGGAAAAAGTGCTTAAAATATGTGTTCTCTTTTGTTAATGAATATCTTTGTACAAGTATACACTTTTCTTATATTTCTTTATAACTGCCGAGTATATTAGTTTTATCTTATTGCCAAGATATGATGAGAGGTATATAAAAAGACACGTAGGCGTAGTACAATATTCATGAAATATTGTGCTGACGTGTACCGCATGTAATCTTTTTGTTTAGGTTGGTTATGCTCTTGAAGATCTAGGATAGAGAGAGTTGTGTGGTGAGCTGATGTACAGGTGGACCTGTTGTCTTAAGATCATGTTGTTTAGATGTAGTACATGTATATGTTAGAAGTTTGATGTTCAATATGTAATATCAAATGTTGTAACAATTCATGTTGTAATTATATGTTGAATGGTGAACATGTGTGTATGGTTTTATTATTGTCATGTACATGTGCTACTGATTGTTTCCTTCTGACTCCCTTGATTTTCTTCTTCTTAGCCTAGTGTGTGGTGTTTAAATTGTGATTCTCGCTGAGGCGAGGTTTCAATTTGGACGTCACACATCAGATTAAGTTTTAGATAATCCGGGGACGTCACAACCTTCCTGGTCGTGTGTCGTACGATCTGGTTGAATAGGAATATACAAATCTTTGATGGCATTCAAACCAACCCATTTCAACAAGCCATCGTAGTTAGGAATGAAGTAGCGGTGCAAAAGGAAGCTTTTGAAAGCATTGGAATCGATAAAGGCCCTGAACGTTGCGAACAATGGTCAAAACCTACTTCCGGAATCATAAATTTCAACACCGATGTCACAGTCAAAAATAAACAGGCATCTTGTGTCGCCATTGTGTGTGACTCAGAAGGAAAATGGATAGGTGGGGCGGCAGAAAATGTGCAAACTGACGATGTAGTCCAAGTGGAGTTGTGTGGTATTTGCCTAGCTATGGAGGTAGCAAACCAAAAAACCCTTGCAGAGGTTGCTATTGAATCAGACTCCCTTATGGTAGTGAAGATGATTGTAGAACACGTGTGTATGAATCCTATATATGGTAAAGTTATTAACAAAATTCAGAAGCTTAAGAGAGAGAGTTGGCAGATATTCCATTCAAGAAGGGATACAAATGAAGTTGCGGATAGCCTGGCCAAGCATCATCTAAAGAAATTGAGTAGATTTCAAAGTTATCACATACATCCTCAGGAGTTTAGCGTTTTAGTTTACAATGACATTTGTAATGGTAGTAGTACTACCATATTTCCTTATAACAATTTAATTAGTGATTGTATGTTGATTTTGACTTAGCTCACATGAGATGGGCATGATGAATTAGATAGACTCCTGACTTCACTAATTTCCTTTATTATTAAACAAGTCAATTACAAGATGTTCAATTACAATAATCATATGATTGACTCTCAGGGCGTATCAGCAACAGGTAGGTTAGAAACACAAGGACCAAAATTTCAACCCTATGTGGTTATGACGTGTTAGTTGGATGCATGGCCTATGAAAAATATAAATACCTAAAGTATTCACAGATAAAAGATGTATATGTATCCCTAACATCTTTAAGAGTGTTTAGTTTGGCATATTAATTTGAACCTTTTAAGGGTGGAGATTAGTTGGTAGGTAGTGTAAGGGTGGTTGGATATTGGGGATAAAATCCTTTTTAAGGGTTGGAGTGTTGTAACATTTTAAAATGTGCTTTCCTTATCCTTAAATTCTTGATTTCATTAATTAGGTGCCTATGGGTATAGTTCTTGATTTAACGCCCTTAAACATGGAAATATGGAAGCTATTAACATAAGCTAGAAAATTGAGTTGTAAATATCTAGAGAAAATTATAAAAAAAAAAGTTGAGGAAGTTAAGGAAATATATGATATGATATATTTCCCTCTTTAGTGGATATTCTCTATAGCATCCTACATACCCAATATGGTGACTCAATTTACATTATAATAGCTTTATTTAAGCAATACCAATTACTATTTTATATTAAATGAATTAATAAATAATCTTAGAAAAAGAAAATAACAACAAATATGGATCCCCCATGTATTAAATAGTCAAATTGTCAAAAATCACTTCAATTTGATTTTTTGAAAGCATCACTTCAGTTGGATAGTGATATATGTCATAAGTGAAATTCACAACATAATTATAAAACAACTCAAATAAATTATATGACCCATTAAGTATTTATATAAGTAAAAACTAGGTTCATATTTGGAATTTACATGCCAAATTAACCTAGGTGTAAGATTTTGTATTAGTTGGATGACCCCTAACTACCTCAAGTTAACTAAAAAACACAATATATGAATAATTTCCTTAACATTAATTAAATCAGGTACACGTCCCCAACCCCCTCTTTACTTTCTTCCTACTTATGAATCCATGATCATATGATGGAGACTTGGTTTTGTTTGACCAATTTTGATATATCGTTGTCTCCTATCTCCTTCAAATTCATTTTCTTTCCTTTTTTGGTGCCATGTTAACCCATATCCTTTTCCATCCTAATCTCTCTCCCTCCTCCCCACTTTCACCTGCTAACTTTCCCATCACTTTCCTTTGATCCTTACGAACCCAGTGGCCCTACATACTATAGGGTTTAGTAGTCTCAATTTCCATGTCAAACCCCATTTATTACCTTCCCTCGTTGCACCTCTATTTCCTTTTGTTTTCATTCTCATTGAAATATTGGGCCATCAAACCACTATAAAAGCATCCCATTACCTCCTCCACATGTTTAGTACTACCTCCAACCCTTTCGTGACTAGCTTTCTACTTTGGCCTCTTCCTTGATTCATTTTGGGTCATAGTGAACCCTGACTCCAATGGCGAGTTCATGTCCATGGTATACTTGAGTAGTCATTCAGAACCCCTCACCACACTCACATGAAGGAGCCTAGCTTCGTGATTCACACACAAAAGTAGCTATACATATTCCCCTTTCTGACCTCCTTTGTAGCCAGTTTTTGAACAAAGATCTAACTTGGACAATTGGTTAAGATTTTTACAAGTTCTCATTTATCTTTCGCTCTGCTTTGATTCTGTGAAGTCCTATACAATGTTCTTTGTCAATGGAAGTTTCCCCTAGGTGGAATAACATTGGTCCTTAATTCAACTTTGGCTCCTCCTTCATGTCAATCATGAAGTAGGACTCATCTGGTCCCTTATGCACTAAAGGGTTCTGATCTTGAGATCTCTAGAATCGTGAGAGTCTCATGAACATGGTATGTAGGTTTAATTCTCAAGTTTTCCATCATGGCAAGTTTTCAAGATCAAAATCCATGTATGGAATGTATAATTTTCTCATGACATTGGGTCTGAGCAATCTAAGACATCTAAATTGCTATTTTTCCCTCCCTTTAAATTTATTTTGCCACACCTTGTTTAGGGCTTTTTAATGTTTCTTCACTTGTTCAGATCTGATCGTGTAACTTTGGGCAAGGGGAATGTACTGATTACACCCTATAATGCCATATGGGTGTTTATCATATGTGCGGATGTATCAGTAATAATAAATGTGATTTAGTTTAATGAATTGGTAAACTATATCATTTTAGATATTTCATAATAATTAATCCACTATTCTGAAAATAAAAACAAAATGTGTTTCGAAATTGTGATATTTTTCTTCATCTAGTGGTATTTGTTTCATCACCCAATTCGAGTCCAATAAATAAGTGTTTTTTTTAATTTCCTAATTGGTCATATTTGATAAAATTCATAACTAATAATCTATAAGTCAGAGAAAAAGGTAAAATATGTCATGAAAGTTAGGAAAACATAACCCAAAAATGGCATGGGTTTCTAATTCAACAATAAGAAAAGGGATATTTTTGGGTTTAGTTAATTAATGTGAACTTAACCCTAATTTCATATATGTGTTTAGTAGATGGCGTGGAACCTGATGTGAATATAGGGTTTATCTTGTATCTTGGTAGATTGTATATGAGATATGTTGCATCTCTCTTTCTCACATGGAGTAATTGATATATTTTTCTCTCTCTTAATGTATGTTGCATCTTCTTGATCATATGAAGAAATTGATCTAATTTCTCTATTGTTGTATGTCACATTTTGTCTGAGTCATATTGAGCAAATACTCTCTTGATTCTCTCTCTTGAACCTCAATGAGTTCTTAATAAGATGAAATTCCTCTTTCATATGGTGATTGGTCTATTTGAATCAAGTTTACTGAAATAGATCCTCTAATATTCACAATATTTTGGATATTCTTGTTGGTCCCTAATTTATACATTGTTCATCTATTCCATGAGGAAATCCAAAGCTTGAGTTATTGAACTAAATGACACCCTAACATTCAACTGACAAACTTTTATGATGTTATTATGCATTTTACTTGATGAGATGGTTGGACATGTGTTTATGGGTACTCTGGTTCTGCTTGATATGAGTTGGATATTCTCAATCCTTTTTTGAGAATGACTATACTTTATCTTGTCTGTGCTATTTGCATGTGTGATTGACTTTTCATAACTAGAAGTAGTGACACCATATTTATTTTAGGAACTAAAATTTTAGTCCTCCCACAATATATTATATTTTAGGCACAAGATTTATTCCCCTTTTAGACACTGGGTTTTATTCCCCTGCCACATATGTTATTAGGCATTGGATTTTATTCCCCTATTGTGCACTAAAGTTTTAGTTCTCCTACAAAACTATATATTTATTTGGCTTTGAGGTTTTAGTCCTCCTATCCCTTAATATGGAATATATGAGTTCCTACCCTAATTTTTAGTATATGCTAGTTTGCTTATTACTCAACATGATATTGCTTATGATTGTGATATTTTGTGTTGAGAATATTTAAGTCAATAAATCCTTTTATTGTTATTTTCTTAAAATGTTCTCTTTGACATCCACTTGGATTTTATTTTTCCCTTTTGATCTGGGAATCCTTGAATACTTCATTGATGTCCTTTCCCCTTGGTATTGCTCAGTTTTTATTTATATGCTCACACTAGCATTTTTGTGTTGACAACTTCCATTATGTCTTCATTGGTGGGGCTCCAACCCCTTAGGTGAAGTACATGGTGAACTTGACATGATGACCTAGACTTGGACTAGTGGAGTTGACTCTTGGTAGATAAACTTGAGTTAGTTTGAATACTACCTCTGTATTAGATCTTGAAATTGGTACTTTCATGTAAAACCCCTTGTAGAAGAATATTATGCAAATCGTAAATTGAATATGGTCATGATGGTTTATTCCTCTACTATTCTTGTATGGCAGAGAAATGAAAAAAGGCACATATCCCAGCATACTTGTTAGTGTTCTTGAATTAGATGTGTTTATTCCTCAAATATGTAGGGATTGGATCCCCTCTTGGGTTCCACTTCTTACAGGTGGTATTACAAAAAGGCTATATCTAATTATTGCAAAGGAATGATTCAAAGGGAAACATATCCATCCCAAGATATCCTAGTTCATGGTCTTGGTACAATATCCTCATGAGACATCATCCTCTAATTCACAAATGTTTGGGTGGTTTAGGATCATCACCCATAATAGGAATAACAAAAGAAAATGTATTTGTCAATCAACTACTTGAATGTTCCATTAAAGAACCATTTGGAAACTAAAGATTTAAATACATAAGTAGGGGCATTCTCAGTCAAAAGAGAGTTTATGAGAAATACTAAGCATAAATACAAGAGAATAGGGTAACAAGATAATGTAATCAAGAGTATGATTCATTTCATTTTAAAGAAGATAATCAACAAATATAAATTCTTATCTTCATAAAATTCCACAAACATAAATAAATAAAGAAATCTATGTTGATTATATAAAGACTAGCACACTCTAAAAGTAGGACTAGAACCCATGAATTCCAAATTAGTGGTTGAAATACTAAAACCCCTTTACCAAATAAATATAGTATGGTAGGGGGACAGAAACCTTAGTGCATGGATAGAACACAAAACACTTAGTGCCAAATATATAGCATGTGGTACAGGGGTAAAACCCCCAGTGACTGGAAGGAGGAGTAACACCTCAATGCCAAATATATGGTGTAACTATTTCTTAATATCACTAGTCAAAACTACACATGCATTATAGAGTAAGCAAGATCATAAGTGGAGTTCAAATAACATTCATGTAGAAAAGGAATGAGAACATATAATACATGGAAATTGGAGTCACATGATTCACAAGAAATAGCAATATATCTTACATAATAAATAATGGATAATTCATGAATAGTAATTGACAATACAAAAGAATTCCAAGAGTTCATAAAATAGGAGTGACTCAAAAGAAGCCTCATTGATAACAACTAGAGTTTAGTCATTATATGTCCAAATGAGATTGACAAGATGCATACACAAGATCTTCATTATTTATCTTAATTGTTAGTCTCCAAATAATTATTTCTCCCTTGATAAATTACTCATCACAAATATGTCAAGACATATACAAATATGTGTTTATTTATTTTTTAATACTATTTTTGGTTTCCTGAATACGGTTATCGGTTTCTCTTAAAATTTCCCAACATAATATTATAGAACTATTTGCATATGTTTAATAATTGTGTGACAATTATATCAATTTTGATAGGTTATGATATATAGTTAGATGTTAGTTAGACACATATATATTTAGTTAAAGGTATATAATTTTTATGCTTGAATTGGAAAACATAGAATTATTTCATTTTATAGCAATTAGGTATTATTCATGTCACTTAGATGGATAGCATAATATCTATGATGTTCATGAAGACAATATGGTTAATATGATCAAGTGGATATTGATGTGTATAAATAATAAATTTATGAATCTTAGAATAAAATTTTCTATTACACTAATTGAGAAATGATGAATCATGCCTTGAGTCATAAATCTATTTGTCTACGTTAAGTTATACATGGAAATATATTTCAAACTAGATATTAAATAAACTCTAAAAGGATATACTTAATTATTTATAAATAGAGTTAACCATTTTGGCTATGATATTATTCACATTCTTATATTTAAAATGTAATGATATTAGTTGAGTCAAGTAAAACATACAAAATGATATAAGATAACATTTAGTATTACGATACAAGATAATGACATATTGCATAGTCAGAGAGTCAACTACAAGTTACCATATAGGGTCAAGAGACTATTATAATTGAATCAAGAACAAAAAGTGTTATTTAGGGAGAAGATAGGATAATATATCAAATTATGTTTAATTATTTATAATAGGATAGGTATCATATTAGTTGATAGGAACATAATACTAATAGGATAGATTTCATATTAGTGGATAGTCACATAATGTTATTGATTTAGATATCACAATTAAAATTGTGAAACACATGTATAGTGTGATGTTATTTTACTAACAATGATAGAGTCGTCAACCATTGCATGTATATCAGATATGTGTAATGTTCTTGAAATTGGTTTATTTCTTAAACATAGTGAAGTTGATAAATCAAGGAGTGTGATGGTTTCTGAACTGGAGGAGAGGGTGGTAGTAGTGTAGGTGAATGAATCACATAAAATACAATGGTGGAAGAAAAGGAAATATAGTTTATGATAACTAGTGTGCTTAGTGGTGGCGTATGTATAGAGAAACTAGGAAGAGGAGTAAGGGGAGAAGAAGGACACTAGGATTTAGGGGTTTGTGAGGATTGGAGAAGGACTAGGAAGAGGAATACAAAGGGAAGTGGAGGAGGAGGACGAGGATGAGGAGAAGCAACAATGAAATAAGTGGGGGAGGTGGTCATTCTAATGCAAACAAGGTAGCACGTATGTTGTGGTGTATTATTCATCTTGCGTGTAATGCTGATATTAAAACATTGTTATTGATTTATAGTAAATAATATTAATACACATTGATGTATCTACTTTTATATTTCCATGAAGAGTGAAAAATATATTCAAAAGACAAGAAATTTGGATGAGTGGTGTGTCTATTAGTTGTACTACACTATAAAAATGCTTGTTTAGTATTTTAAATAAATTAGAACCATGAAATATGCTAGGGGCATTATTTTTATTTGAAAGTACTAAAGAAGTATATACTATATATCTCTATAATAGTCTACCAAAAAACAAGAGATATAATGTATTATATATATAAATACTTGAAACAAAAAATATGACTTAAAAAATTAATTGTAAGGAGTCATAAAACATGGATGGAATTCCTATATTCTTAACTATGTAGAAATGTTTTTCCATACAAGATTAGTATAGACTTTGATAGACATTGTGTCCAATATATAATATGATACATTAATATTTTGGGTCAATTGAGGCACCTAATTACCCTAAGGGAAATGGTCATAATTAAAATAGGTAAATGAATTATTTTTTGAGTTATATAAATGATAATGTATTAATTAAATTTGAGTTGGTGACTTATTATTAACCATATTAGAATCAATAAATTCATATACAAAATAATATACATTATTGACTAGGACCAGAAAAGGGAAAATTAGTATCTATATTTAGTGTGCTAACATGACATTTATAATCATGACTCTAGAGGACTATCACAAGTGTATGGGGTCTTTCTAGAATGGGGTACGTAAGAAAAGAATAGAATAGCAATTTGCATATTTCATTAGCTAGATAGATTAAAATAGAGAGATATTAATGAGATGACATAGAATTAACAAATAAATAAGAAAAATAAAATAAAACTAAATACTTTATAGTTTTTATATGGAATTATAAAAAGGTTTATGATATCAGTGAAATGGTGGGAACTTAGGTTGGTTTCACCACTTATAACACACTCACCACCCATACGGATAAAACTAATATTGAATCATGACAAATCCTTGCTTGCAAACAGCTATTCGATTTGTGTTCCTCGTGTTTTGGGTGCCATGCATATATAGTTAAAGAAAGCCTCCTCTCAAGATGACTTGTAAACAACTAAACATGAAGTCAAGAAAATTACAACTCTAGTGTTCCAAAATGATCATGGGTCATCACTTCTCCTTGTAATGGATGTACTCTCACCATTTCTATTATGATAACAACAAGCATTAAATAGAAAAAGATGGTTCTTAAGAACAAATGTAATAAAAATAGAGCATAAGATAAAGGATACATGTTAATAAAAAGATATATTACTTATATGTTTAGTGTATGCACAAAATTAGGGTATCTTATGGGATACTCCCAACCTACATTAAGGAATACAACCATTCATAGTGAGAGAGTCTATACCCAACAACAAGGTAGAGGTATCCATGGGTACAACCTAATGAGGAAAAGAAGAAATATGGGATGGAGAGAAGAAAATGTGAAAATGATGTAGATCTCATTATATCTCTAGTTTCATATCCATATTCAACTAGAACATGAATGTCTTGCATTCATCATCTTTTCATGGATGATGGAAGAGAAGAAGTTGATGGAATAGGATTTGTCCAAATGAGCTCTCCAGATGATAGGGTCAGTGAGGTGTAATGAAGAAGAGAACCCCTTCTCAGGTTAGAGATACTCATGTTGTCAGTTGTGATGCATAAGGTGGAAGTAAGCCTAGAAATATAATACATCTATGAGTTCAAGAAATTGAAGTGGAAGTAAGAAAAGTCGATGTACAAGTTAGGTAGGTGTTTCCCTCCTTTAATACCCATCATTGAGTGGATCTAGGTATAAACCCTAATTTATGAGTTGTTTAGTCCTATTAACCAAAAAGGTAAGTCAGTTGTGAGTTCGCCTAGGCTGTTGCAACCTATTCAATCATCTATGTGGAGCTACATATGATCACTGCAATGGAGTTGATGTCAATAGTCTTCAATGAACTAGGTCAATTACTAGCAATTCTTGAGGGCATTTAAGAGGAAAGGTGTCCATCAACAATACGAAACAAATGGTTTGTGGGTTGAATTGAGGATGAATCTACATGCAGAAGGAGTAAATAAATACATAAATCTATGACTCTTGGTTTTATTCTAGAGAAACCATGGGACATGAGTTCCCAAAATTGGCTCAAAGTGTCGTTTTTCAAGTAGTACTATTTATTGTATAAATTGGAGGGTGATGGTGTCGTATGTTTCTAATACTGGTTAATGCAATTCACATAGGTTTTTATGCATATCATATTAGGTTTCAACATGTTTCATTGAATTATAGTTAGTTTTTATGTTTACTTGTGATTTTGGTAATGTATATTTTTTGTCTAATTTCATTATTTCTGACGTAAAAATTAGGTATCAATGAGATTCATGGAGAAATCATCATCAGATTTGTGAATTTATACCATTTTATGTTTCCAAACACATGCATGTACATATCCTATACAATTTATGGGAGTTGGGAGCATGTATGAAGCATGATGTTTTGTTTTCACCAAGTTAGCAAGACTAGTCAATCGTCTAGTTAGACTATATAGTCATATACCCCATTTTCCTTTAAAGAAAAAGTCATAGGAACCATATCTTATCAGTTATACTATCTCTCTGGTTAGATGAATTATTCATATAAATTTCCTAATTTTTAGATTTTTTTAGGTAAATCTTCCCTAGTCAGATAGTTAGAACCCATTACATTCCAAACTCCATTTCTAAACCGTCCTAGTAGCCCATCTTGCTTCTCTATCTAGTATATTGAATTATTTTGGGAGATATGACATTCACAGTACTTCTTAGATGACTAACTAGACCATCTAGTTAGAAATATACCTAAATGGAAGAAAATAAGTCATCTATAGGAAGACTTAGTCAACTAGACGGACCCCCTAGCCAATGAACTATGACAACCTAGCATCTCTAGAAATATTTTGATGAAGTCTAGTGTGAAAAACCCTATCAAATCGTCAGTGAGTTTGTTGTACTACTTTTACGTTAAAAGCATATCTAAGATCTAAATCAGTTTCAAATACATAAAAGACACACAAAAATTTAACAATGTTGTTGAGAAAAATAGAATATATGAATTGATTACATAATGAAGGAGTAGTGAGAAATTTTGTTATTATAATTGATTAAATTTCTTATCTACTTGTATACAAATATTCTTCATTTCACTCTAATACTCTTTATATTTTCCTTTTTAATATTTGGTTCCAGTGTGTGGTATTCTCATCGAGAGTAGGACCTTTACTTGATCTAGATCCAAAAATTGACCACATCTACCATTTATTTCTTGAGAAAGAAGATCAACTGAGGTTGATAAGAAGATTCAGCATCATATGAAGGACGTACTCAAAGAACATATAGAGCAGGCCTTGGTAGATACAAGGGTTTCCATATAGGATGAGGTATGTGTAACTACACAGGCATAGGTAGCTACATATCTTAATAAGTTTTATTTTCCTAGCACTTGTGATCTCCATCACACCATAGTATATCAAACCATAGAATCTCTAAACGTTGAAACAAAGACTATAATTTGCATTTTGTATAATAACTATTTTATAGGATGATTAGGGCATGAAACACGTGAGAACCCTCTCCAATTTACTCATCTTTTGGTACCACCTAACTAGAAAAAGTCCTTCTAAAGGAAATATGTTTCGTCTATTTTGTTATTCTCTTACTAACAAAGTATGGTATCGTATGATTTGCTTTTGCCTAACCATACATGCATGTGGGATGATATGAGATCTAGATCTAGAGACGTTCTACCTATACTGACTAGCTTACCCTATCAGAGGGTAGTTGAATAAGTTTAATCTAAATTACAGTGAATCCCTATTTGAAGCATGAACTCAAAGGAGATCCTTTGTAGTTTTTCTAACTAAAAACATTTACAAAGGTGTTAAGGAACGTATTAATGGTACTCGGATGATTCTTGAAAAGGAAAATTCATGAGCCATTCGTTTGAGAAAGATTTAAATGTGATAGATTCCATGTTAGAAAAAAGATTAACTATGGAAAAGAAATGCAAGGTGATGTGCTAAATTTCTATATGGAAAGGACAAAAACATCTTACATTTGAAGTTCATGAAGTAATCACTAAAACAAATAAGATCAAAATAGGAGTACATGGAGAATTCTTTTCGAAGACTTAGAAAACATAGGCAACCACCACAACATGTGAAACACACCTATTCTAGCTTTCAAGCATGGAGGGTCATCTAGTTATAGGTTGCAGATATCTTCCTTGTGATCAAGGCACCAAAGCATAGATGTCATAACAACAACAACAAGACTACATTACTTAGGAGTTGAACACCCACAAATTCAATATATGGACAGATCTACTACAACCCAAATAGGCTACAAAATCATCATGGACTAGAATCTATCATGAGTATAAATTCATAGTAGTATGAAACCAGCTATAATCAAGGCCAAGCTCAAGTTCATATATTTTATAGAAGAATAAATGTTATAGGTATAAAAAATTGGTATGGTCAATATGGGAGAAATTTCAACCAAGGATGGGGACAACAATTTTAAAATAAAACTTAAGGTGAAGTTCCATCACATGTTAATCATGGAGCATGCATGGTATTCGAGAAACTAATGGATTTGTAAATAAAATAAGCAACCAATGTTGTCTTATAGTAGGTGTACACTAATAATCAACCCTACAATTCAATATTAGAGATATAACTCGCTCATATAGACAAACAGATTCCACACCTAGAAAGTAAAATTATAAGGCATCTAGAGAAGAACCCAAAGCAACATGAGAAGTTGATAGAAATGGCAAGATGCTCAGTGTTGGTGTTTCCAAATTGGATATGATTGTGAAGGAAACATCAATGGTTATGCTTAAGTATGGTATTAAGGTCATACCAGAGGCAAAGACATGAAGTAGTGATATTTTGATAGTGATCCCTTCTTGGGAATAGTCAATACAACTAGTTGTACAATAAGTCACATGACATTATCTCCGTCCACAAATTTTATCCTCATATTTAGAGTCAACTAGCACAAACTAGGACAATTCATAAAGTTATAAGAAAATACAAATAAGTTGCATGTCACTATTCCATTTCTTGATGTGTTGACCAAGATGACATCCTTCTTTATATTCCAAAATTACATGCTCACTCATATTACACTACTCAGGCTAATGAGATACTCAAGATCACCCAACATTTTCTAGGCCAAGATGACATGCATTCCTAAGGATGTGGGAACCTTAAGCATCAAATGCTATATGGGGAATCCACCTTCTAGTATGGAGTTATAGATTTAGGAAATAGTGTCTTCATCATGCCACAAAGTCTATGAATGTGGTTGAAACACACAGATCTTTTCTTCATATACAACTACAAAATTCTATCATGGTGTTACCGCTCAATGTAGTTGAGGATATTCTAGTGAAAGTGTGGAAATTATTCCTCCTTATGATTTTTTGGTTATAGATACCACATAAGATAATAGGTTTCCTGCTAATATCTAGCATGCCCTTCCTTGTCACTTCCTTTTCCATGGTTTATGTTGATGCATGCATATAAATGTTGATAGTGGGCAAGGAATCATAGACCTCAAGGTGTTCAACATCTTGCATGGTCCCTCCATTCAATGTAAATTGTTTTATTTGACTTTTTAGATCATTTTACCATGTTATAGAACCATACACACTACATAGAGGACCCATGGGAATATGATTCGGATGATGAACATGTTGATCAAATTCTCTTTCACCTCGACATAGGATAGTAATATCCCAACCTAAAGTGTGAAGAAATGAAACCCACTTCTGAGGAAGAGGTCAAGTCTCATGAAGCTCCTAAGAAGAATCCACTTCCTACATAGGTAAAATATATATTTTTTATGAGCAACAAGAGTCAATACTCAAAGAGTAGAGAAAAAAGTAGAATGCATTGGTATATAGATTGTTTGATCATACATATGTAATCCATGAACTATGTATACATAGGGTTCACATAAATATGATAGAAGTGGTGATTTAGGAGGTGATAAAGCTTCTAAATATTGGCATAATCTATCCCATTTCTGAATTATAATTGTCAGTGCATTACATGTTGTTCACAAGAAGAAAGGTACCACTATATTTATAAGTGATGAGAATGATGTGACTTTTTGAAAAAGGTGACTTGCAAGTGTTGGTTCCCTCTCCTTTTCTTAGACTAGGTTTTGGGTCATTTGGATCATCATGAATTATTTTTTTTGCTACTATGATGGTTATTATGGATTCTATCATATTCTCTCAGACTCGTATGATAAGAAAATGATCATTGTCACATGTCTAACAACTATGAATTCTTCCATATAAATGTTATTCATGCTTTACACTGCCCTAGCCACATTCGATTCTTACGTGTCCTCTATATTCACTAGATTTACTACCATTGGTGTGTAGGTCTTCATAGATGATTTCTTAGTCTATGGGAACTCATTCAAGTCACTTTTGAAACATGTATCCTTGTTTATGATCATTGTGAGGAAGTAAATATCAAGTTCAATTCATAGAAATGGAAATCCTTGATAAATGAAGGAATCTTGTTGGATTGGATTGTTAGTTCTCAAGGGATTGATGTTGAAAATTCCAAGGTGAACATCATCTCAAATCTTGCTCTTCCTTCTTCTATCATATACGTTTGTTAGTGTTCGGGTCAAGTTCTACACATACATTTTCAAAGACTCCAAAAAGATCACTAAACCTCTCACAAAATTTTCTTCTCAAGGATATTGATTTGATATTTAATATTGATATCTATAAAGATTGAACCACCTCAAGGGGTTGATAGTGTCCACACCCCTAATATAACTTCAGGCTTCTCATTGTCCTTGGATATCATGTGTGACACATGTGGTTACGTATTTGTAATGGTATTGATTATCATGTAAATAGGAAACTTAATGCCATATACTTTACCATTAAGAAGGATCTATTTTTTATCATGTGCTCATTGGACAAGTTCATATCTCATTTGGTGGGGTCGTGAGCGATACTCCACACATATCATGCTACCATTACATTCTTATCATAAAAGGAGGCAAAGCCTTACCCAAATTTTTGGATTATGTGATTTCAAGAGTTTGACTTGGAAAGCCAGTATAAGAATCAAAGTGAGAATGTGGTGGTAGACCATTTGATCATATTTTAGTATGAGATGCAAGAAATGGTCCCCATCGATTACTAATATCTAGATGATATTTGATGGAGGTCACGTCAATACCCTAGGTTTGGTAAGCACCATGGTATGAATATGTTGCTAATTACTTGGTGGTGGGTACCATTCATAGGGATTGCATCAAGAGGTACCAAGAAGAATTTCGTTTCTACTGTCAAACACTTGGATTTGGATGATCCATACCTTTTCAAGAACTACTTGAATGGGCTATAAAGGTGATGCTTACTAGAGAGGAAATTCCATACCTAATCACCGTCACTTAGGACCGATAATAGGACAGAGTGCCCAAAAAAGTTGTTTCATAATGTCCTCCAATGTGGATGCTACTAGCCCAATATCTTAAAAGATTAGTACACATGGTGAATCTTGTGTCTAATTCCATAGGATAGGATACATTGTGAGCCATTATGAGATGTCTCTACATCCATGGAAATATGTGGAAATTTTTCACATATGTAGAGTGAACTACATGGGCTCATTTCCATCTTCTTTTGGATAAAATACATTTCAGTAGTAGTTGGTTACTTCTCCATGTGGGTTCAAGTTATTACTATAATCTTTTGTGAGTCCAAAGCCATAGTCAAGTTATTCAAGGATGTTATTCCCCACATGTTGGCATCATCATTTATCTCTAATGGACTCTCTAATTTTTTATACATGAGCTTTTATGATCTATTCAAAATATATAGTTTATGTCACTGTGTTGCCACACCTTACCACCCATAGATGAGTAGTCAAGTGAAGGTGCCAAAATAATTGGATCAAGCCCATTTTTTATTACATCATGGGAACCTTGTGAAATGATTGGGCACATAACATAAAAATGCCATTTGGGTATACATGTTAGCATATAAGATGACCATTGGCACCACATTGTTCAGATTGATTTGTGGTGAATCTTTGCATATCCCAATGCAGATGAAGCATTAATATAGTGGGCCACCAAGAATCTTACTTTTGGCATGGACAATGTTGGCAAGCACCACCAATTTCAATGATAGGGACTCAATTAGATGAGTCTGAATACCTAATAATGTGTGAATTCACCTGGATCACACAAATCTATGGTATAAAGGGCATGTGAGGTGAAAAGACATATAGAAAGGGGACCAAACATTGTTGCAAAACTCTTACCTATGCATGTTTCTTAGAAAACTCAAGACAATGAGTTTTTCTCCTTACATTGGTAGAAAAATGTACCTACATAGAGAAATTGGTATATGGAATGAAAAATTGAGCATGTTCATATTCAACGGGTAATACTCAAGTGATACCTCACCATGGAAAACATGGAGAAAAAGACATCACTAGAGTTATTCATGGTCCATTAGTAACATAGAAATTGTATGTGAGTCGTCAATGTAAAATATTAGTGCTTTTTAAGAAGCAAATCGATGACTTAAGAGTTTTTTTATGTAACAAGCATGCCTCTCTCTCTTTTTTTCTTTTTCTATTAAGAGTAAACTTCTGTGCAAGGGGTATAGGAAGGGATCTATACATTATACATAAGAGGAGGAAGTTGTACATAAGAAGGAGGAATAAAAAAGCAAACATGTCTAAACCTATATAAGATCTAAAGAAATAACCAAAATAAAAGACATCCTCCGCATATCTACCCTCAACTAGAGAAAGAAAAATCCATCCAAACCATCTCTTTAGAGAAGACATCTTCAGCCAAACTCTTCAGAACATGCATCAGTAGCAAAAGAAAACTCGAACATCAACTAGCTTCAAATAAAAATGGAGGCAGAGGGGGAACATAGAGTTAGAGATAGAACCAGAGCACCCCTTCATCATAATAACCAGAAACATCTTCAATGAACACCAGAAATTAGAATTAGAAAAAGTTCAAATCAAGACCATCATCATCAATAGAAAACTCTAGAAAAGAACCAGCTCCAAAGAAACAGAGCTCCACTTTAGCATTCACACCATATAACTCCATCAAAAAAATCTCAAAGGTAGAAGAGGTTCAAGCCCAGAGCCAATCCCATAAATAGAGAAAATGGATATAAACCTCTTCAGATAAAGATATAAACAGCTAGCATCTCCAAGTGAAGCTCTTTAAACCAAAAATGCTTGAGCAACAACTATCTCCAAAGCAAAGAGGGCAGGAAACATAGAGTCAGAGATATAACTAGGGCTCCCCTTCAACATTATACCTAGAACTAGCTCCAACAAACACCAGTAGACTAGAGTCAGGAAAGATCAAACCAAGGCCATCAGCATCAACATGGAACTCTGAAAAGAACCAGCCCCAAGGCAACAGAGCTCCCCTTTCGAAATCACTCCTTAAACTCCAAAGAAAAAAGCTTAGAGGCAAGAAAGGTTCAAGCCAATAACCAAACCCATAAGAAGAAAAAGAAAGATACACCTCTTCAGAACAAAAAATTATAAGCAGCCAACATCTCCAAGTGAGGCTATTTAAGTCAAGAAATATTGGAAGTGTTTCAAAATCTGGGATGATAAATCTGAAATATAAACTCCCTTATATCTGAAAATGACATTGTTACTTTACATACAAATTCCATATAGAATAAAACAAGCAAAAATTTTCCTTTCACCATTAAAGTTCAAAATATCTTCAAACGAATTAGGAACCCTACCTCCATAATTGGTAAGACAAAAACTCCAGATACTCACAGCAAAATTACAGGAGAAGAAAAGATGATTGAGATACTCATCACTAATTCCATAGAGTAAACATTTAGAAGTTATGAAGAGTCCAAATCTCCTCAGAACATCATGAGTGGGAATTTTGTTCAAAAAATATTTCCAAAGGAGCACAATAATCTTTCTTGGAATTTTATCAGACCGCAACAAATCAGACCAAGAAACATCATTATGATGGATACTACAAACCTCCCATGCCTCCTTGAATTTCATATTCCTTTTTTCCTTAAACAATATACAATTAGGGGACTAAATAGATGGAGAACAAATATTGAGAAATCCTTATCAAAAGTATTACCTCTAATATATGGTAAAGACCAATTACCATTGCATATGATATCCTTGAACCTCCTCTCCCATGTCTCAGTATTACCTATTGCTAAGAACACTGAGCATAGTCTTCTTCCTTGGGAGCCAAGTGTCTCTCCAAAGTAAAAGTTTATCACCAGTACCAACAGTAAAATCAATAACATTAAGAAGTAAAGGATGAATATTCAACAATTTCCTCCAAAGCCAAAAACTATTAGATTTAATTTGATCCGGCCAAATAGATTGAGAAATAAGATACTTTTCATTCATCCATTTAACCCATAGAGATTCCTTCTCTAAGGCAATATCCCAAAGATTTTTTACAAGACCAACCTTAGACCAATCAAGAATATGTCTAATACCAAGGCCTCCCTCTTTCTTCGGAAGACAAACTTGTTCCCTAGAAACCAAGTGAATATGTTTTTATTCTCACAATCACCCCACAAGAAAGACTTGAAGATATGTTCAAGTTATTTAATATAATAACCATTTTAGGAAGAAGGAAAGCAACTGACCAAAAGAGATGATAAGTAGAAAGAGTAGAGTTGATCAGTTCCAAATGCCCTACCATGGAAAGAAGTTTACTTTTCCATGAGTTAAGTTTAGTACTATCCTGATCAATGATAGGTAAGCATATATCTCTAGTAAGTCTTCCACAAAAAAAAGGCAACCCCAAATACCTCACAGGTAAAGACTCCATATCATTATCAAGAATACCCGAGATAAGAGTCTTCTTATGATAATTTATACTGAGAAATGCACTACTTTTAGTATGACTAATATCCAGACCAGACATCTTCCCAAACTCAGAAAAGAATATTCACTATACTATTAGCATTAGACTCATCCTCTTTAGGAAATATGAGGAGATCATAAAAAATAATAATATGAGAGACTCCAAAAGAAGGATAAGATTTAATAGGATTCAAAACATTATTTTTCACAACACAATTCAACATAGAGGAAAAACCCTGCATTGCAAGAACCAAGACATATGGTGCAATTGGCTCACCTTGCCTTAAGCAATTAGATCCAAAAAAGGTCTAGAAGGAAACCCATTAATGAGGATCTGAAATAAGGCTGAACCAAAACAAGTTGGTATCCACTATACCCAACATTTAGGGAAACACATCCTTTACATAATAAAAATAATAAATTTTTTGTTCACCATGTCATACGCCTTGGCAAGATCAACCTTAATACAAATCTTAGGAATCCCATAGTCATTAGGAAAATATATGGGAATTTAATTTGTAGGAAGAATGGCATCCCCAATGTTCCTCCATTTGACAAAAGTTGTTTGACTTGGATCAATGATGTTGGGAAGAATACCCTGAAGCCTATTTGCTAGAAGTTTGGAAATGATATTATAAACCACTTACATAGTGAGATAGGGCATCGATCCTTAATGCTACAAGCATCCTTAACTTTAGGGATCAAGGCAATAAACATCCTATTACACTCCTTCAACAACTTGGCATTATCAAAGAAATTAAGAAAAGCTTTAATAACATCAGGACCAATAACATCCCAAGCAGATATAAAAAAGGCATTAAAGTTGTCCGGACCAGGAGAATTGTCTTTCTTAAAATTCCTTACAACCTCTGTGATTTCCTCCACAGTAACCCATTTTCTAAGAGCATCAAGTTGTTCACTAATAATAATATGAAGTTGTCATTCATCTTTCCACTCAAAATCCATAGTAGAGGAAGAGTTGAGCATATTCTCAAAATAACTTACAATATGATCACCAATAATAGAATCATCAGAGCAATAGGCATCATCAATCATAAAAGCACTGATTCTATTAATTGATCTTCTTATATTTTAGGAAGTATAGAAAAACTTTGAATTATGATCACCTTCCTTAAGCCACTAGATATGAGATTTATGTCTAAGAAAAATTTCTTCCTAAGAAATAGCATCCAAAGCAAGTTTCCTTACAATTAAGACTTTCATTTGCATGTCATCATCCAGAGGGTGAAGGTCAGCATCCATTTGAATAGCTTGAGCTTCTCACTCAAGCTTCCTAGCATTAGAAATAATATTCCCATAAACATCCCTATTCCAAATAGTAATAGCCTCTCTGACCTTGTTTAACTTAGAAAGTCTAAATAGAGGAGGACTAGAGATTTCATAAGACCAAGATTCTTTAATAATATCTAGAAAACCAGGATGACGAGTCCAAGAGTTAATAAATCAAAAATTAGTCTTCCTCTTGCTATTATGAATCACATTCAATCGGAGAATTCTATGATCACTAAATACAGAAGAGATAATCTCACCCCAGCATTATCAAACACAGATAGAAAGTCATTGCTACATAGGATATGATCAATCTTAGAAAACATAACAAAACCATCTTTCTTCCTGCTATCCCAAGTAAAATATGGACCTTAAGTACGAATATCAATTAAATCAGTGTCTACAAGGCAGTTGTTAAACTCCTCCATACTCATCATAGAGGGAGAATTTTTACCAATCTTCTCGTAAGAGAAATGGAAAGCATTAAAATCACCAAGAGTACACCAAGGAAAAGTGACCAAAGACTTAGCATGAACCAACGATAGCCAAAGATCAGTTCTAACACTATCAGAATTATCCCCGTAGATAAAAGATAAATGAAACGTATTATCATCAAACAAAACATTCCAATGAATAATTTGAGAAGTTGTAAATATTTTATCAATATTGATAGAGCCATCCTTCCACAAAACAACAATTCTAATCTAAGAGTAGAATTTTGAATTGGATAAAAATATTGCATCTCACCAAACAGCATTCACAAGAGCATCAATATTCTTAGCATGACATCTAGTCTCAACAAGGATACAAATTTCCTGATTTATTCTTCTAATTTCATCTTGTACATGTTGGATCTTAACACATGCTCCTTTAACATTCCAAGACATAGCATACATAGGCCTAACCATTTCATTAATGGCCTCTTAGCCAGCCTTTGTACTTAGGCCTTCCTTAGAGAAAGACAGAGCAGAAGTTTGTGGAGGAGAAAAATCAATATGCTTAAAAGCAACAAAAGAATCCTTGGGAATGTGATAAGGAGGAAACTTAAACTTATCTTTACCACGATAGGGGTTACTTTGAAATTCATTACTCATCGGGGTCAGTGAAACTTCACACCTGAAGAATTCAAACTAGAATTAACCACCACATTATCAATCACCTAGATAGGAATGCATTTTAGATTTTCAATAGTAACATAGACATCCAGATTCTTTTCCTATCAGAGCTTCTCCACCCAAACCAATTTTTTCTTCTTAATACTAGCCTCCATAGAGATAATATTATGTTATGAACATATGAAATCTTCATGGCCAAAGAAACCATAGTCTTTTGTAGCACTGTGGAACCCATTTGTACTCAAAGGTTAAGAGATTTTCAACTCCATTTTCACTAATGATTGGGAGACTCTTCGAAAAGGTTAGATCAATAGAAATCAAAACCTGCATTCTGATATACTCAAGCCTACCATAGGATTTGGTCAATTGATCCACCTTGATCGGACTCCCAAGAAATGATCTGATGATGATATACATCTCATCATCCTAGAGTTCAAGAGGAATTCCTATAACCTTCACCCATATAGGAATAACATATAGACTTAGTTTCTCTAGAGACTCTCCTCTCTCTCATCTCTTTAATATAAGAGGGAGGCTAGCCACAAACCAAGGACCATCATTTAAAGCAACAGATAGGTCATCTTAAGAAGAGAAAATGATTAGAAAGAAATTGTTACCTCTAGATGTAACCTCAAAGCTCTCTTTAACATCTTAGGTCATCTTAAGATGTGAAACTAGAGCTTTCCAGTTTGGTTTTAGTCTAATGATATAACCTACAAGAGTCTTACTCCATCTTTCTACATTTCTCTCAGCAATCTTGCTCGAATAGCATAGCTTGCCTTCCACCAATTCTAGGGTCTTCTTTTCGAGATGTGTTGTTCTATTAAAACCTATCGAGATAAGAGTTCCGCCCAAGACTTCACCCCACTCCCAACCACTACTGACCCCTGGGAATCATATTTGTCAGCAGAATGAGTCATCGTCAGCACTAGCGGCGACGATGGTGGCAGCTGCACAATTGCCCTTCCTGTCACCATGGAGTTGCGCTGAGCTAGCTCTATGTGTCAATTACCTTGATGACTTAGAGTTTCTTTTTAATTTTTATAATTTCACATTTTGGTTTGCATTATTTTTTCATTTTAGTCATGTTATTTCAATTTATACAACATAAAGCGACAACGCTTAAAATATTGTGTTTTGGTTGGCCACAACTTAATTGAGTTGTGTCTCCCTAAACTCCTTAGATGACCATCTAGGATGTATAGCTACGTAGATGTCTTATTAGGAAATATTGATAAAGTTGCATAAAATGATGAACCAATTCTCTATCTAGAAAAGACGATTGGTAGTATTTTTTTGGGGGGGGGGGGGGGGGGGGAATTGAAACCTACTGACTATTCTAGATATCAGATTAGGTCCATTAATTGATCAAATGCTCCATTTCATAGGTGATGTTCTCCACCAAGATCTACTAGCCAACATGTTAGAATTCTTTTTCAGTTGGTTATAATTTATCTTCATCAGCAATACATTAATGGATGTCACTAGGTAACTGGCTAACCTAGCTAGCTAGGTAGATCGAAATGTTGATACATGTGTTAATTCACAATTAACCCTCTCTCCTTTTCTCATTCATACTCTCACAATTATAAATGACTTGTGCACAAACCCTAACCAATAATCTAAGAAATCACAATAATTGCACCTCCTACCACACCTCCCCTACATGGTTTCACCATCCAACTTCATTGTCGTATCTTACTATCTCTCTCTTAAAACATAGGTACTTTTATTGTTCATGTGTGTTCCATATCCCCTAACTCATTGTCCCCCATTTTGTACTTAGAAACCACTTACCACACATCAACCACTTCTAGTCATTATATGTGTCCCCCTGTTACCACCTCCACCTTCATTGTCACCTAAAACCCTAAATCCATCATCTCTACCTCACTCCCTCTCCCAAATGTCAAACTATCACTCACCTCCACTAGAAACACCCTCAACCACTAGTGCTTCAAAGCATATCATCTATAATAATTTTCATATCCCCTACCTTTTACATGTTGAAGACAGTGATGACTATAAGTAAGAACTTGGGAATTAACATTGGCAAGTACTCATAAGTATTCGTGTTGCACACCAAGTCCATTTGAAATCCAGTGTATCCACTTTTGGTGTCTTATCACCCTACTAACATTAATTTTGTAGATTTATAGGACCATGATATTGAGTATGATGAGCCTCTTTATAGGGAGACAACTCTGAATTCATACTCTAAAATGGATCCTAACTTTCTAAATGATGAACATATGGGTTGACAAGTTGAGAAGAAGGATTTGCATGTGTGGACCAGGCCAATAGGGAAGTAGGGAATTCCACCTCCAATCCCATGTTCTTTCTATGTGCACCACACAAAGCACCACATCTATAGATATACAAGGTCAGATAGACAAATTATCAAAATTAGGAATTTGCATGCTAAAATATAGTGACATTCGTGTTTGATAATATGTTGATGCAGAAACACTTTAAGATGCTCTAAGAATATACTCACCTTATTTTATCAAAGTCCACATTCATAAATTATCTACATTGTGCAATGTGTCTTCAGACAAATGGAGTTGGAGTTTCACAATTCTTTCACATGGCATAGGATTATGAGTTCTCCCGCATGGATCTACTTAGTAGTCTTGGGCATGAACACCATCTTGATTCTTCTTATATAAAAACCATAATCTTCTAGGGTGGCACTGCTAGGCTTGAGTGATGCATTAATCTTTATGTTGACAAAGAGTGGGGCCATTTAACCATTAAAAATACTAGCCAAATTTTATAGGATATTGTCGCCTATTCAAGAGTGGAAAAAGTTAAGTTATGTGCACACTCATGCTTCTCTCTACATTAATGTAATCTTATATTTCACCAAGTTTTTGTAGGGTGGAGCTCATCTCCTAGTCACTTCCACCAATAAATATTATTTAAGGTGCATTATGTTAGGGATAATGCCTCATTAAGTATCTCAATCATGCTATTCAAAGGACATCTATCTCTTCCTTCAAATGTGATGGAATCATCACCAACCTCATACTATACATGGAATACACTCATATAGATATCAAAGTCATAGAGGGTCCAACAAAAATTGACATCTAGTACCTCCATGATGACAAGTTCATAAATAAGACAAAGAACCATGCAAATTTTGTTCTTATATTGGAGGGCCACAGATTTCAAACTCAATATGCCAATACTACTCACTTTGCTAAAAGCAATCTATGTTTTGTGCCACGTTATCATTACACTCACACCCAACTTTTTGGCATATGCATCTGTAAATGTGTAGTGAAACCTACTTTGGTTGTAGATACTACTTTTATTAAGGGACATGACAAGGATGTTCCCAATAATTCAATCATTCCTTCCTCATGTTGTTGCATGAAGTGTTCTTGCACCTCAACCCCATCCTGGAGCCACCCTTCTATTTCATTTGCCCCTCCCCCCAACTCCATCTCCACCTTTGACTTCAGGTCACTTGATACTCACCTAGAAACCATTGAGGATTCTCATACAAGGATGGAGTGGGATGATAAACATCAAGGCCACCATCTATACCATTTGTATTCCATGAAATATTGTCATTACTAGTAGAACAAGAGGCATGGTCAATACAGTATTCGATATTCACCTTACCATCGGTACAAAAATAGTACCCTATCCCAAATTTAGATTATCTAGAGAGATGGTACAAACAAGAGTCTCAGTACTTTGATTTGTATCCCTCAACTTAAGAGTACAACATGTATTGGAGACATTATCCTAGACTAGGAGGTCATTGACACACTGCTTAGATGGCTCTTCTTCCCTCCATTCTGTTTTAGGGCTTGCTCAGGGACGACCAAGTTTCTATGATTGGGTAGAGCATGAGTGGTATGTATATATACTTTATCTCATACCTATCCATATATTGTTTCTTTATTATTATGAATCCAATACTAGAATTGGTGCATAGCTCATCCTTGGATGATAATTAATTTAATTTTTGGGGATAGAATTTCTTTATTTCCGCTATAGCTCATAGTATTTGTTTCCTAACTGATACCTATCCATCTATTATGTCATATTCTCATTGCATAATTGTCTTTTCTCACAATCACCCTACTTTAAAAGTGAGAGTTTCAATTTAACATTTTTTCTTAATATTTTTGTAGTTTAGATGCTCATATTAGTTATTAGCTATTAACATTTTTCGTGAGAATGATGGCAAGTTTAATATAAATCAATAGGATCAAGCATGGTGTTCTACCTAATAATTAGAAGGTCATTAGAGGCTGCATTTTTTGTCATTATTTGGGAGTAAGAAATTAATTTTATGTATTAAATTGAAAATAAAATCTATGCACATAATCCAATCCCACTCCACACTTCTTCCTCCATCTTAAACTTCCATACACCAAAATGAAAGAAAGGCCCAAAAATGTGTCCAAATCCTAAGGCCAGGGTGGAACCCCCTCTTCCATATCTATCTTCTTTGTCCAAAACTCTCTCTGTGTAATATGGATGTACCATTACAAATAAAATAGTACTAATCCATGTAAAAAACAAGAAAGTATTATTAATCTGTCATTAAGAAAAAATAAAATAAAAACAAACAAAAATCAAATAAGTCTAATATGTGCATTCTCATTATATACCGCAAATCTTTTTATTTTCCACCTTGGAGCATGTTAATTCCTCTGTTGGACGTATCTTTTTTGGCATCCAACCCCAAGATTAATGCACAGGTAGGCCCCAAGGTTGAGCACCCACATCACCTAGAAATCCAAAGACCAAAAACTAATCCAATATTATTAAAACATTATCCAACAAGCATCAAAGAATAAACTTGAATTTCCATAAGATTAGCATTTGTGATTTCAAATGAAGACCCAACATATTTAAACATTTGTAGGTAAATGTTCATCATATGTGACTTGGACAACAACTTCTTTATATAGAACATAACTATGTTCATATTTACAACACATGAGACATACAAAAGGCAAACAAAAAAATTGAGTCATAAATACATCTTCAAGTGAAACACTCATCCAGGGACCTAGGTGTACAGGGATGACCCTAAGACACCATTCAAGCTAGATTGTCTTCTTCAGTTGATAGTTACATGGATGAAGGAGACTCCTTGCTAGAAAATTCTTGGGATGTATGTCCAAAGTCCTATTGAAAGACAAAGCATGTGTAGAGTAAGTAAAGTAAGCCAAGTCTACTTTCTACAATGAATTAAATAGTTTGATGACCAATTGTAACATATGCAAGGCATGTTAAAGAAATAAGGAAAGTATAAGCAACTGTTTTGAGGATATAAAAATAAGGGTAAATTATTGATAACATGTTTTTATTTTTAAGTGGAGTGTACAGACAAATTACAAGCTAGTTATTTTGAAGTCCCCTATAAACACTATATAGGATCTTAGGATTATCTCATCTCATATCGTTATGCCTTGGTTGGTTTGAGTAAAAAAGACAGGGTTTCATATCTCTAAAAAATACATAAAACATCATCTCCACCCTAGGTATTGAGTATATGGAGCCTCCATATATCACATTTATATAACATATTCACAAGTTTTCGATAGGATAGGCATAAGTGTCATATAACAATAGGAGTTTCATCCTTGGCTGCATGTATAAAAACATGTGAATTTAAGGCATTAGGGGACCATACCTCGTATGGATTCATGGAAACCCTTTTAAAAAATATGCAAGCATGAGAATGTTCTCCAGGTCCTTGAATTTCTACAAGGATACTCATTATGCTTCCCTAACTTTCATGCAATGACGAAGTTATCGGAAGGAAACTACATGATTAGGGTTTCATTGATTAACTAGTCCAATTACTCATCTTTTTTATCAATGATATAGAATTCAAGTATTCCTATTAAGAAATAAAAGGTTATAATATTAGATACCATAAAACCCTAATTTAAACTGAAAATGCTAATTCATAGGAAACTTTTCACAATGTCTATTATACATTGGACGTATAGTTTTTAGGTATCGAAAGTCATTATACATTGTTGTAATACCAATCTATACCAATAAACAACGTTTTGGGTAGGTGTTATTAAGGTATTCCATTATATTGACCCGATATGGAAAATTTTGTAATCATAAAATTAAACAACTAGGCCAATTCATACAAAAGATTGTATAGTAAAAAATATAAGAATTGACAAGTGTAGTGGGGAATGAGATAATTTTGAAGCTCCCAAAGCTATAGATAAATCCATCATCAAAAGTGCATCTTTAGACCATTTAACATGAAATTAGGTGATATTATTTGTTTATAGTCATTTCCAACGTTTAAGGATTAACAAAAAGGCTAAACATTTATTGTGGAATAAAACATATTTAGTACATAGAAGTATGAACCCTAGCTCCAAGATCCACAAACAACTCCAAAACACCAAACATATTATTACAAGCTCTAACTAGGCCAAAGAGGAATAAAAGGGGTGGGTTGTACATAGTAACCAATATTGCTTCCATAGGTTATTGATAAATTCATCAGATAAGGTCAGGAGGAGAGAAAATAGTAGAAAATATGAGAAGTAATACATGGATTCAACTCTACTAGGTTTAGATGGTGATTCTAAGCTTTGATCTTATGGAATCTCACATAATCACCCATTTGGAAAAGGTTTCCACCAAAAGTTTCCTACAATCTCCATCAAGTCCTCTCTAGTACTAAATGAAACAACAAAGCTTCTAGATACTTTGGGTTTTGTATGTAGGTAGTTACATATTTAGATTGCAAAATAGTTTTAAAAAAACTATATTTAGTCATTATGTAGCATACTTTAACCTCCTCTGGCTTGATTCATCCCAAAAACATACTTCTTTGACCTCGAATGGTACACTTACACCACAAACTAACCCATATCAACCTATATCAGGCTACTTTGACCTATACAAAGTCACAACAACTCGAGTAATTGTATCAACAAGGATGGGGTCTTCATTCTATCAGTCATTGTAGTTGAAGTGTGATGATCCAACCTGGTCCACATCAACCACTTACTAGACGTAGCTCAACGTGGGTGCTTCAGTTTGATTCCATAAACCACTCTATCCCTTGAATTGGTGCAACCCACAAGCTATGTTATTTTAACTTCATAAATATCAAAACCTTATTCAAAAAAAATAACCATAGAATTCTATATCAAATAAAGTGTACACAACATGACTTCTTTTAAAGAAGTCAGGTGATATTCTTATTCATCATGCACTCCTCTTGTAAGAAAATTTAAACTGTCATTACATTCACTAATATTAATTTTAAAAATAATTGTGGTACTACTAATACCATTGCAAGAATATCTATCTATGAGATCCCTAACATTAATAAGGAGGCTTATGTAATCACAAGCACATCTATAGTTTTAGGTGGAATTTAGCTAGCCTATTAGAAACCATGGTGCACTCCCTTTTGAAAAAAATGCATTGCCATATTGTCATTTAGGTTTTGTTAATCTTGAATATCCAGTAAGCATACTTGAGGTAGGTTTAATTATTGTCCCTGATCATTGTAACAACAATCAAATAATCCATCTCAACACTAACCTTAGTGAAGATTTTCAATCAAAAAATTGTAGTGTAGTGTAAATGTTGACCAACTCGGACGTGGTTGCCTCAATTGTCCACATTTCATCCCCAAGGCCTCCTACCCACCTACCTTCATTGTCACTAACAACCACAGTAGTTGCAGCGCTACTCTTGCTAGTAGACACATTAGAGTTGATTGCTTCATGCTTCCTTCATCATGTTTAGACCATCTCAACTTTCTCTCATCTTCATTTGTATTTTTGATATACCATGCCCTCACAATTAAACCAATATTTTTATTGATGTATAGAATTTGGTTCTTAATGGATAGGAGTTTGCTATCAAAAAGATGTTTTTCCCACATTTCCATATGTAATGGCATGCAATCATGAATCTGGTGTCCTTCCTATAACCTTTTTTAGTGTTATCCCTCACTCATTCTTTAGTTTCATTAGTTGCAAAGAAAGTGTGTAACTCAGATACCTCTAGGATCTCCTTTCATACTCTTTTCACATGGATGAAATCTTTCAGAGCATGTAGAATGGTTTCAAAGTATTTGGTCCAAGTATTGTCATTTCTCAAGTGTCTAAGAACCTTGTGTGGTTCATGAGGATAGCTCCATATATCACAATCAACATGAATATATTCACCTTCATGCTACCTTTGTCTTCCACATTGTTCCATTCCCCATGAAAAATGATCTCCTTGCAAGTTCTCAATTGCTTATAGAAAACTTTGTAGCATACTTTCCATCTTTGGATAGGTCCCGGGCTTGAATATCCTCCATACCAAAGTCGATAGGTACATCCACTTCCATGATTTTCTTGACCATGTTAGTAGGAAGCCACTCAATGAAAAATTCCTTGTCCCAATCTCTAGTTAAGTTAACCAAGCAATTGGCCTTTAAATCGAGAAGCTTGTTGAGAATTGACATGTTAACAAGCTCTTTTAGCACAACACCATATTGCCACTGAGTTGTATTAGTCGTGAATGGCCAATGATAAATGGTTTCCCCTAAACCACCAACCTTCCTAGTTTTTAGGCATGGATGCTTTTTCCAATCTATGTTCCTTGAATTCTTTGGTTATCCCTTTACACTGAGATATTTTACTTTGAGTGTTCATGTCTCATGCATTTTTTGAGACCAGCATCATATTTCAATCATGCATGTGTTTTAGTATGAGGCCTCCATTTTCCTTATTGCATGTAACCTTATCCCATGCGAATATGGAGAACGGATGACCTTTGGGGTTGCCACCTTATTGAAGCCTACTTATAGCTCTATCTATTCTACCATAGATAGTGAGGTGCAGCATGACAATTTGCATAATATAAGTGGGGATGATACTGAGAGTAGCCTTCGCCAGGCAATGTCTTCCAGCTAGCAAAAGGCATTGTTACAACCCCAACTATTGTGTTCATTTGGTGAGAAATGTGATTTCTCATATTAAAGATATTGGAACAAGTAATGATATAATTTGTCTTGAATAAATGAGTTTCGTTTAAAATAGCCTTGTTGATTGTTTTGTGGGCTTTATTGGCTATTGGGTCCAATAACAAGGAAAAGACAAAAGGAATTCCATTATTAATAAGAAATGGAAAAAAGAAAAATGTAGAAACCTCTAGAAGGAAAAAGAATTTAATCCAAAGGTGGATTTAGTTCCTGTTGGGTTCCTTGGGTTCCAAGGAGTCCAAAGTTGCAAAGAGAATTCAATAAGAAAAGAAAAGATCAATTAAATATTTCTTTATTAAGAAGAAATTGAAAATAATGATAAAATGTGGGAAATAAGTGAAAAGAGGTATAATTGAGTTACCCTTGATGGATTTTCATATCCAAAGGATTCCTAATGTTAAATAGAATGCCAATGAGGAAAATAAAAAGAAAGATAAAGAGAAATCCTCAAAAAGAGATATTTTAATAAGAAATAAACAAGATAATGTGAAATAATGAATATAGATGCATCTAGAAGGATAATAAGTATCCTTATAAAGGAATTTCGAAATCTTAGAGTTTTTTGGAGTCTAAGGAGCCCCAATAGAGAAGAAAGAAAGAGAAAATACCAATAATGCAAAATAAGAGGATAATGTGATACATTATTAATGAATTTTGTGGTGTTGATAAAAAGGAAGTACTTTCTACTAAATGAAAATAGAATTTCGTGCCAATGGGTTAAAAGTCAAGAAATAAAGAGAATAGGTGAGAGGAATTTCGAATTCCTAATATCTAAGCAATAAAGAATATTAAAGGGATAATGAAGAGATAGATGATTTCTTCTTAAGTAAGTGAAATTGTTTCCTATTAGGAAGGGACTTGTTTCCTCTTGAATGAATGTCTAGGGGTGTGGATACCATCCCCTATATAAGGAGTAGAGCCCAGGGTCAAGTTCAAGGGAGTTCGACGTATCCCTTTCTTCTTCTTCTCCTTCTTTGTAAGAAAACCCTAAGGTGGAGGAATAGCTCAACCATGGAGCAATAAGGGACCGTTAAGTAATCTTGAAGGAAGCAAGACGCTCCCACGACAACTGAGGAGGGAACGGCCATCGCCACCTTGCTCCCACCATCGCGCGACACTACAGAGGGGTCTACAGCACAGCCGTGGGTCGCAGGCCCTGTGACCCTACACTCGGCCATCCGGGCCGAGGGTTGAAGCATGGAAGGACATGGTGGATGGTGTCGAAGTCAGACCTACAGTCGTCGGTAGCCTCTGGGTCCAAGAGAGGGGTGGAGAAGCCATGTGAGGCACAGCTAGGGCGACACAGCGCGCTGTCACGAGGAGGAAGACAACCCACGGGTCATTGGACCATTTTTCCCTCCGTGGGCTAAAGAAGTGTTTAACTTAACCGAGGGCGATGTCGTCATTTTGAAATGTTTCCAAAAACCAACAACGTTGCATGCAATGAGTGATGTGGCGCATTCTGATTGGCTCAAGTAAGTTAATTTTACAAAAATCGTATCTCCTTATTCGTAACTCCGATGGTAGCAAATAATATATGTATTTTGCTTAAAAAAATGCAAGGAATCCATTAAAAATGGTTTTGGAGGCTAATTCCTATTTCTATTCGAAAAGTAGTGTAAGTTATCAACTTTAATGAATTAAAGATTAAAGAAACCCTATTTTGAGATGATTAATGTAATTAGTAGAGTTTAAAAGATGATTAAAGTTGATATTAGCCTGTTAATCATGAAAAGATACATTATGATAAAAAATGATGGACTTTTCATGTAATTGGTTTAATTTAGAAGTTCATGTGCATAAATATGCTTTAATGGGCCTTGAAACCCTCATATTAGTAAAAGTGACTCATAATGGTTTTAATTATTCAAAATCGTGAACAAAGTTGAGATATGATAATTCCAAGCTATTTCAAGTATAAAAGTTCATAATTGTGTATAAATACCCTTAATGTAGTAATTAGGGTTTTCTAATGGATAAAGGTAGAATTAATGACTAATAGAGTTCATATGTGAATTAGACCATAATGAACTATGAATTGATGATAAATGAGCATAATGAACTTGTCATGGATTAAAAGGATAAAAATGGTAGATTTAATGTAAAAGAGGCTTAATGGACTTAATTGATGGTTAATTATGCTTTTTCTGATATCAGGGTTATATTTTGTTAAAAGACAATGATGAATAGATGAGATAATTAGGGTTTGTGAGTAATTGTATAAAATTAGGGTTTAAAATAGTAAGAGACGAAGGGAAACCCTAATTGCAATGGAAACCCTAAAAGTGGACTAGAAACCCTAGGAAGTGAGCTAGATTTAATAGATCTTAATGGCATGATAAATAATAGGAAATTGTATGCATATTTTAGGATCTCATTATGTGCTTGCTTGCCTATTTGGATTTCTTGATTGGATTATTCTATCTCAAATCAACCTGACAGGTATGTGGTTACGCTTATGGATAATCGCTTTAGTTTCATGGCGATTCCCAGTTGTTTTATCGGTTGCCTAAAAATAACTGCTTGGATGACTTTTATTTCGTGCAACTATAAAGTGACTATGACTATCACCATAAGTATGCATACATGACCGACTCAGATCCTGGTCCTCCTCTGTGGCTTTGGTAATGATGAAAAGGGTAACCTAGTAAAGGGTCTACTTGTTAAGTGGGACCATCACGTTATTAAGAGTTAGGGATTGGGCTACCTATGGGTAGTGCCATGCGACTCTTTAGTACACCATGAGTTAGGGATTGGGCTACCTATGGGTAGTGCCATGCAACTCAACCCTAGATATTGATCTACCTGTTATGTAGGATCATGTGGGGTTTAATGGGGATCTACCATGAGGAAGGTAGCATCCAGGTCCATTGTAGGGACAGTGCAGAGGCTAGGGTATGTATGGATTGAGCAGTTATGCTTAAAATGTAAAGTTGTTTGTTAAATCATAATTGACTACAATATGTTGTTATAATTAATTGTACAATTATTGTTTCCCCCACATACCAGCTTTAAGCTGACTGACAGTTTGTTTTTCGGTGTTTTAGGTACAAGTGGAAAAGCACAAACAGTAAAATGGCATATGTGGAATTAAATATGAATTAAAGTACAAAGGAGGATTAGTTAGAATAGACTCCAGATGTTGATCAAAGTAGATATCCAAGTTTTTGAAAAAAAGGTATGCAAAGTTAAATTTTATTACATCCTTTCAGTTTAGTTTAATAGAATTTGATAATTATTATTGATTATTTGTCAAACCTTTGATCTAGAATTTGGGATAACGGCTCTGACTTCTTGGTCTCCCTTAATTGGGGGTTACTGTGAGGTGGGTCATTACATTTGGTATCAAAGTGTAGGTTTCTCATTTAATCTTTAATAATTATTAAATTTACAAACTTTGTAGAACCCAAGGGAGTTATTAGAGGAATTTCTGAAAGACAGAGGTGTCTAGAAAAGGATCACGTCTGGGGGCTGGCAAGATTTTCCTCCGCACCACTAGTCAGAATACGAGGACTCCTGGATTAGTGTGACTGCCTGGCCAATGTCTCAAGATTTGACTCGAAATAAGATACCTTTAGGACTCTCTCATCTTGTTCATCCCTTCTCAACTCAAATGTTGTTAAGGATTATAAGGCTAGGGTTTTCTCTTTTTTCCTCACCCTCTTGAGGTATGAGTAAGGTTGATAAGGTTTAAGGAATCCTCCACCAAATTAATAAAAAGCATGTAAATAAGATGTCATGGACATAAGCTTAATAGATTAAGCGTAAAGGAATAGATACATGCTTAGGTCGTATGACATAAGTTGTCATGCCCTCAGGAGAGACCTGAGGCTAGACTTTCTTTTCAGGAGGATAAGTAAAGAGAGTTAGTCTTGGAGGTAGAGATCTCCATTAAAAGTAGATACTTGGCACATCCCCTGAGGATGATGTTAACCCTAACCCTAAGTGAAGGTTAGAGAGAGAGATGACATGATGAGTTAGATGTCATGGTAGACCAGGTGTTTGGATAGACACACCTTGGATGCCATATGAGCCATGAGAAGTTGGATGACCAAGTACCTTTGGCGACCCAACCCTGGGAAGGGTCGTGCATGTTAGAGTGAAGGATAGCACCTTCTTTGATGAGGTTAGAGAAGAACCTATAGCAACCCCATGAGCTTATATAAGCATGGCATAGTAGGCACCCAGAATACGTCAATAGTGTGAGAAGTAGGTTGAAACCCTGGCCAAGGGAGTATGTTGGATAGCTGATGAGATAAGTATAGAGGGCTAAGGATATCTTTGAGCGAACATAAGTTTGAACCTAGGTTTCACCCACGTAGAGGTATGCTTGTGAGATTGATCCATCTTCATGGAGAGAGGACCTTTAGTATAAGGTTGGTTGTGGAGTTAGCTTAAGAGAGAGAGAGAGGGACCCAAGCAAGAAGGTTGGAAGCCTAGACTCCGAGATATGAGGAAAAGTGGGGAGTTGAGGATGATGCGACCTAAGTGGGTGATAGTGGTTGCCTCATGCTGACGATATCTTGGTTGCCATTAGAGGAACCAAACCCTAGAGAGAGGATGAGACTGTTGGTACCTCTATACCTATGGTATAGATGAGAAGAAGAGTTCCTTAAACCATGAAGAGGTTTAGTAATATGTTGTAAGGCCTTGTACCTTGTTGATTGTCCTTGAGGAGGACTCAACTCTGAAGTGTTGCTCGAATAAAAGGATCATGGGAAGTGCATGACATACCTTGAACATACTTGGTTCGTGGTTAAAGGTTGAGCATGCAGTTGGATAGCTAAACCTAGGGTTCTTAGGCCTAAGAGGGGAAGTGGTGTACCTGATGCTCATGATGAGATTTGAGTTTCTATAGATTCGAGAATGGTACTCCTCATGGTTAGAGTAGAGGGAACCCCTTAAGTTTATAGGTATGTTTGATGAACCCCTCACAGCTAAGTGGGTGACATGAGAAGGTATGGTCTTGACCCAATGTTGAGGATGAGAACAAGTATGACCTAGCATGGTTTAGTAGGTGGTCTGTTGTTGGGTTAAGCATGCTCATGTGAATATAAACCCTAAGGATGTTTGTGACCTTGTTGTCAAGGGTTGTAGTTTCCTCCCATCCTGGGAGAGGGACCCTTTGGTAGGATGTATACCAGTTTGGTGGGTTTTGAGGAAACATAAAGAGGTCTCATAGGATCTTGAGAAGCTAAGTGAAAAGTACATGGTATGAGAATGAACTTTTAGACCCATATATAGCCATCTCTAAGTGCATGTGGATGTGTTACCATGGAGGTAATCGGTATGGGGCCTAACCAAAGTAGGAAGGTTGCCACGACCCCTATGAAAGGATGGAAGTCAGCCATGAATGCAGAGAAAGATATGATGAAGGCTTGGGTAAGGTTCTAAGTTGGACATGTACTATAATAGAATCCTAAGTCTATCCTAGGGCTAGGTAGGGATAAGACCGATGGAAGTAGGAGTTGCCTAATTCCCTAGTTGCACATGACCATAGGGTCGGGAGGTAACAGCTATCATTGTTTGAGGCCCATGGGTTAGGAGATTTATCACCTTCATGAACTCATGGGACCCAAAGGACGAATGAGTAGGGCACTCTCTGGATGCATAAGGGAAGAGGGATGACCCCAAAAGTGCTGGAACCCTATAGATCTAGAGGAGATGACCAAGGAATGTGTGTGGACCCAAGTAAGTTTGAGACCAGTTTTCCATGAAAGTAACTTTGATATCAAGATGATTGTGATGTAGAGGCATAAGTTGCATGTTTCAACTTAGATTTAAAGGTGTACTGGGAAGGTGGGGTGTACCATCTCTACTCTTGGAACATGAAGAACTCTATATTTGGACTGCAGCCAAATGATTATTTCCTCTTGTTATGGGAGTGAGAGATAGGACAATACACATGCTATACACCAAGGATAAAAGATGATGTGAGTTGGAACATTGCTATGAGGTATGAGGACAAAGATGATAGCATGTGCATGTGGAGTGAATGATACATGGATGGTTTACAAACACCAAGAGTATTAAGGTAGTCATCTTATGAGGATGTTTTTGTCATGAGCAATGAAGGTTAAGTTTGAAAAACCAAGAGAATAAGCTCAGAGTTTTCTTGATGAAGATAGACTTAGAGATGAGATGAGGTAATAAGTGAAATACATGGAGGTGTATGTCTTCAACGTTACCTAATGCCTAAGGATATGAAGTGGTAATGGATTCTATGCATGAGATACAACTACCTAGTTTAGATGGAGGCTAGACGAGGTTAATAGGATAACCCCTAGTTGGAAAAAGAGATAAGTTTGGCTAACACTCAGATGTAACAATATTGGTTGATCAAGTTAATGGTTGTTTGGTTAGCCAGCCTAGGGCTTACCATGATGAAAGGATGGTTGTAGAACCTCAAATGCACTTCTTTGAAAAGGAAGGTGATGAAACCCCGATTAGAGTGGTTTAGGGTTTCCAAGGAATCGACCTTAAGGAATCATGACAATATAGGAGATCATGATTGAAGATCACCATACACCATGGTAATACGAAGGTAGTAAGTGACAGTGGTACTTTGGATGCTTAAGATGAAGTTGCTTGTGGTATGTTTCCATACAAGCCAGGAGGTGAAGGACAAACACCAGTAACCCATTGTATCGATATAGAGGACAAAAGAGTCCCTGAGAGGGAATGGGAGTTCATCACTATGGATGTGGTAGTAAGTCTCCCCTAGACCAAGGAAGGCCAAGATGCAATATGGGTTATGGTAGATCACCTTAACTAGATGACATGAGAAAGAAAGAGTATTGTCAAGGGACAGATCTGGTTGAACTACATATGAGAAGGAGATGGTTCAACTACACCATGATGCAAGTTCAAAAGTTCTTGAGTATAATCTAAAGATACGCTTCCATAAGGTGGAAGTAGATACATGAAGAAGTCGATGTTAGTATAGTTAATCACCCTAGTTAATGGTTAGTACGATCCAGACTAGAGGGTCTGATAAGAGCATGTGTGCTCATTCAGGGTGATACATGGAGACAATTCTTGTCTTTGATAAGATGTGATGATAACCACCATATCCAGTAACGGGATGTAAAGAAGCTCTGCAAGGGAGGTTGTGTCGGTCACTACTTCATTAAGAGATGTTGGTGAAGGGACCTTGCGAAGGTCAAGAAAGGACCACAGTGTTTGCAGATGAAGTCACTTTGATCGTGCAATGGCTAAAAGGAGCCCAGAGACGACATGAGTTGTAAGTTGGTGCAAAGTAGACTGACATGTAGTTCACCATGGGGGAATATGTGACATGAAAATATGACCCCTCTAAGTAATAGCTAAGAGAGTTGAGTCCCTGATGCATGGGTTCTTTTGACATGGTTTGGTGGAGAAGGTTAAGTTTTCCCTTACCCCTCAGGATAATGTGATGTCTGATGAGTTCCATGTGTCCAATTTAGAGCACTATGTGAGGTACCCGGACCATGTGTGGAGCAATGAACCTATTGAGCCCCAAGGGAGGCTGAAATGACCTAAGTCAGCTATGAGGTTTTTAGATGCCAGGGTGAAAGAACTCGAGAAAAGAATATGTGATGATAAAGTTTCTTTGGAAGCGCCATGGATGAGGTAAAGCCACATAGGGGCCAATTATGGACATGGAAAAGTCTTAACCTGAATTGTTTGTTTACTTGATGGAATTTTGAGGATAAAATTCCTATAAGAGGGGAAGGATGTTACAACCCCAACTATTGGGTTCATTTGGTGAGAAATGTGATTTCTCATATTAAAGATATTGGAACAAGTAATGATATAATTTGTCTTGAATAAATGAGTTTCGTTTAAAATAGCCTTGTCGACTGTTTTGTGGGCTTTATTGGCTATTGGGTCCAATAACAAGAAAATACAAAAGGAATTCCATTATTAATAAGAAATGGAGAAAAGAAAATGTAGAAACCTCTAGAATGCAAAAGAATTTAATCCAAAGGTGGATTTCGTGCCTCTTGGGTTCCAAGGAGTCCAAAGTTGCAAGGAGAATGCAATAAGAAAAGAAAAGATCAATTAAATAATTATTTATTAAGAAAAAAATTGAAAACAATGATAAAATGTGAGAAATAAGTGAAAAGAGGTATAATTGAGTTACCCTTGATGGATTTTCATATCCAAAGGATTCCTAATGTTAAATAGAATGCCAATGAGGAAAATAAAAAGAAATATAAAGAGAAATCCTCAAAAGGAGATATTTTAATAAGAAATAAACAAGATAATGTGAAGTAATGAATATAGATGCATATAGAAGGATAATAAGTATCCTAAAAAAGGAATTTAGAAATCTTTGAGTTTCTTGGAGTCCAAGGAGCCCCAATGGAGAAGAAAGAAAGAAAAAATACCAATAATGCAAAATAAGAGGATAATGTGATACATTATTAATGAATTTTGTGGTATTGATAAAAAGGAAGTACTTTCTACTAAATGAAAATAGAATTTCATGCCAATGGATTAAAAGTCAAGCAATAAAGAGAATAGGTGAGAGGAATTTCGAAATCCTAATATCTAAAGAATAAAGAATATTAAAGGGAGAATGAAGAGAGAGAAGATTGCTTCTTAAGTAAGGGAAATTGTTTCCTTTTAGGAAGGGATTTGTTTCCTCTTGAATGAACGTCTAGGGGAGTGAATACCCTCCCCTATATAAGGGGTAGAGCCCAGGGTTGAGTTCAAGGGAGTTCCATGTATCCCTCTCTTCTTCTTCTCCTTCTTTGTAAGAAAACCCTAAGGTGGAGGAATAGCTCAACCATGGAGCAATAAGGGACAGTTAAGTAGTCTTGAAGGAAGCAAGATGCTCCCACGACAACCGAGGAGGGAACGGCCATTGCCACCTTGCTCCCACCATCGTGCGTCACTGCAGAGGGGTCTGCAGCACGGTTGTGGGTCACAGGCCATGTGACCCTACACTCAGCCATCCGGGCTGAGGGTGGAAGCATGGGCGGACGTGGTGGAGGGCGTCGGAGTCGGAGTTGCAGTTGTCGGTGGCCTCTGGGTCCAGGAGAGGGGTGTAAAAGCCACGCGAGGTGCGTCTAGGGTGATGCAGTGCACCGTCGTGAGGAGGAAGACGACCCACGGGTCGTTGGACTATTTTGCCCTCCACGGGCTAAAGAATCGTTTAACTTAACCGAGGGTGATTTCATCATTTCGAAATGTTTCCAAAAACCAGCAACATTGCATGCAATGAGTGACCTGGCGCGTTCTGATTGGCACAAGTAAGTTAATTTCACAAAAATCATATCTCCTTATTTGTAACTCCGATGGTAGCAAATAATATATGCATTTTTCTCAGAAAAATGTGAGGAATCATTAAAAATGGTTTTAGAGGCTAATTCCTCTTGCTATTCGAAAAGTAGTGTAAGTTGTCAAATTTAATGATTTAAATATTAAAGAAACCCTATTTTGAGATGATTAATGTAAGTAGTAGAGTTTAAAGGATGATTAAAGTTGATATTAGCATGTTAATCATGAAAAACTACATTATGATAAAAAAGGATGAACTTTTCACGTAATTGGTTTAATTTAGAAGTTCATGTGCATAAATATGCTTTAATGGGCCTTGAAACCCTCATATTAGTAAAAGTGACTCATAATGGTTTTAATTATTCAAAATCATGAATAAAGTTGAGATATGATAATTGCAAGCTATTTCAAGTATAAAAGTTCCTAATTGTGGATAAATACCCTTAATGTAGTAATTAGGGTTTTCTAATGGATAAAGGTAGAATTAATGACTAATATAGTTCATATGTGAATTAGACCATAATGAACTATGAATTGATGATAAATGAGCATAATGAACTTGTCATGGATTAAAAGGATAAAAATGGTAGATTTAATGTAAAAGAGGCTTAATGGACTTAATTTATGGTTAATTATGCTTTTTCTGATATCAGGGTTATATGTTGTTAAAAGACAATGATGAATAGATGAGATAATTAGGGTTTGTGAGTAATTGTATAAAATTAGGGTTTAAAATAGTAAGATATGAAGGGAAACCCTAATTGCAATGGAAACCCTAAAAGTGGATTAAAACCCCTAGGAAGTGAACTAGCTTTAATAGATCTTGATGGCATGATCAATAATAGGAAATTGTATGCATATTTCAGGATCTCATTATGTGCTTGCTTGCCTATTTGGATTTCTTGATTGGATTATTCTTTCTCAAATCAACCTGACAGGTATGTGGTTATGCTTATGGATAATTGCTTTAGTTTCACGGCGATTCCTGGTTGTTTTATCGGTTGCCAGAAAATAACTTCTTGGATGACTTTTATTTCATGCAACTATAAAGTGACTATGACTATCACCATAAGTATGCATACATTACTGGCTCAGATCCTGGTCCTCCTTTGTGGCTTTTGTAATGATGAAAAGGGTAACCTGGTAAAGGTTCTACTTATTAAGTGGGACCATCACGTTATTAAGAGTTAGGGATTGGGCTACCTATGGGTAGTGCCATGCGACTCTTTAGCACACCATGAGTTAGAGATTGGGCTACCTATGGGTAGTGCCATGTGAATCAACCCTAGATATTGATCTACCTCTTAGGTAGGATCATGCGGGGTTTAATGGGGATCTACCATGAGGAAGGTAGCATCCAGGTCCATTGCAGGGACAACACAGAGGCTAGGGTATGTATGGATTGAGAAGTTATGCTTAAAACGTCCAGCTTTAAGCTGACTGATGTTTTGTTTGTCAGCATTTTAGGTACAAGTGGAAAAGCACAAACAGTAAAGTGGCATATGTGGAATTAAATATGAATTAAAGTACAAAGGAGGATTAGTTAGAATAGACTCCAGATGTGGATCATAGTAGATATCCAAGTTTTTGAAAAAAAGGTATGCAAAGTTAAATTTTATTACAGTCTTTCAATTTAGTTTAGTAGAATTTGATAATTATTATTGATTATTTGTCGAACCTTTGATCCGGAATTTGGGATAACGACTTTGACCTCTTGGTCTCCCTTAAATGGGGGTTACTGGGAGGCGGGGTCATTACAGGCATCTACCAAACCCAACAGTAATCCTTGTGATAACTGTACAGTACCTCTAAGTGAGTGTTCTTATCCACCCTGGTATGGACTATAGGCACCCAGGGTATTTACTTATCTTGTCAATTTCATAAAAACTACACCATTATTGATGTTTTATCTCACTCTTTAAGAAACTAATTAGGAGTAAAAGAACCATGTTTTCTACACAATTAGGGTTGCCCTGAGGTAGTTTGAAATTCATTGAAGCACTCAATTATCACCTTCATATGTTCCTAACTAGCATGAGAATAAGGTCATCCACAAAGAAAACATGAGTTGTGATCAGACATATAGTAGTGAGCTTTATTGGCATCCATTTAGAGTCATGTACTTATTCATGGATCATTAGCTAAGTTATTTGATGCAAATAAGATAAGGTAAGGTGATCATAGGTCACCTTACCTAAGTTTGTGTCTGCCTTTTAAGAGTCTAGCATTCTTTCCATTCCAAATCATAAAAGTTGCACAACCTATGGTGGAATGCATGGTATAACTTTTGATGTTCATTAGTACACCTACACTCTCAATTGTATTACTAAGAAAATCCAAATCCATCTAATCATAATCCTTATAGAGGTTTATCTTCATTGCCATATTTTTATCCCCTTTATTTTTCTTCATGTTGTGAATTATTGCAATATGTTTAATCACTTTTTTTGCTTCATGTTGTGAATTAATTCATGTACTAGGACAGTAATGTTTCTGATATGTCTTCCTGGAATGTAGCTACTTTGTCTAGAAGATATCTACTTGGTAGATGGTATTTGAGTTTCTCAACCACACCTTTATAACTCAGTTTGAGACTTAGTTGCTCACATCTTTTCAAATTTTTGACTTTGGAAATTAGAACAATAGTTGAATCACACACCTTATTTGGTAGATGTTGTCCTACAAGGGCTTGTTGGATGAAGTTGAGTATAGATCTCCCTACTATCTTCTAGTTCTTTTGAATGAATAAGAAAGTGATGATGTTAGGCCTAAATTCCTTATACAGGTCCACCTCATTAAAAAAATTACCCACACCTCATTTAAAGTGGATGTAGCAGCAATTGCATGAAATTGTGATTTAGATAGGACCTAAAAGAGTTCAGGGTAGTCATTGACTCTATTCCCTATCCCATCTCTTGTAGATGCAGCAAGGATCTTCTCAAAGTTCTTGATATTATGCTCCCCAGTTTAGTCTCCTACCAGATCAACTACCACTCCATATTCACAAGATAAAATATGGTGGTATATCTCTTTCATTGATTCACAAACACACAATCAAACTTTGGGTTAGTATTCCCATTCTTTAGACACCCAATATAGATCTTTTATTTCAGTATTCCTCCTCCTTCATGATAATGTAGTTGAGCTTAGCATGGATATAAATACATAGATCATCATTCATGACATCATAGCGTCCCATGAGACTTGTGTGTAGGATGTTAATGTTCCTAAATATCATTTCTTTATAGTATGGTAATTTTCTCCTTCCCAAAACTCATAGGTAGATTTATCTGAGTCTATAACCTCTTTTACATTATATTTGGTTTCCATGTTGACCCCAGAATGACTTTAAATTCTTTGTGCTCATTTCAAGATGCTTTGGTGTTGAATCAACTCGACTCTTTTTAGCTTATTGTTTGATCCGTCTAACCAAAGATGGGTAGTGATCTGAATATGTCAGTGGTAGGTGTTCCACTACAATATTAGGAAATTTATGGATGAATTCACTATTTTCTACTTCTATATCGAGTGTTTCCTATAGCAGGTTATATTTGTAGGTAAAATTAATGACTAAGAAGTCCAATTTTGTTAGTACAATTATCATAAGTCTACTACTAAATAGTTATGTTTGTCAAAATCATAATGGGAGTATCCACTTTTCCCTTGTCCATGATAGTATTGAAGTCCCTAAGCACCATCCAAGGATTAGTAAAACATTCACACATATATGTATATGTTCCCATAGAAATTTGGGTACAGAGATGTGAGGATTATCTAAACAAAGGTCACTAGACAAGCACAATTGATCTTGCAAGTGACAAATTACCAACTTCGATTAATACATCCACCTTGCACTCATTGAGTTTATAGCAAATCCAAATTCCACCTGCAAATCCTCAATCTTCCACTCGATGTGAATTATTGAAGCCTAGGCTTCTCATTACCTTTATAGATGTGAGTCCACTTATACAGGGTTCAAGGATTGCCACTACCTTGGGGAGTCTAAGAAACATAATTTGTCTTGTGTGCGACATGTCTCAATATTTTCGATCCCACAAACATTCCAACAGAGTATATCAAACATAAACATGGCCTAAAAGAAATTAGGACTACAAATCTTAGTCCTAAGTAGGGACACGATTCTCCTTGTTGTCGTCAATATAAGTCACTTGCTCAAGGATCATCCTTGGCCTCTTCCTCTTCTACATGTATTGTGACATAGTATTGTGCATCTTCATCTTGTTGTTGCTTCATTTTGATGTTTTGCTACTTCAAACTATAGATAGGTGTCACCATTGCTTCAGGGATAGAAAGCATCATGTTGTTATGTCCCAAATCTGTCTCAGATGTTACTTGCATGTTCGCACACCATATATGACGTTTTCACTCATTATTTCTATGCTAACCACTTGTATCGTTGTCCCCTTATCATTATTTTCTACCCCACCTTTGACATTGGCCTCTTCATAGCTCATTTCAATCACCTCATCAACATCAGAGTTCAGCACATTATGGGTTTCATGCTTGTCAACCTTAGGGTTCACAACATGATTTTGATTACAATAAATCTAGAATAAATAATAAACCACATAGTTAGGAGGGGGAGTTATTATGAAAGGCTAAACAATATTAGGGTCTCACAACTTACCTCACCTAATAAGTTTTTACTTCTAATGTCCTAAAATAATGAAGGGAACAAATGAATCATCTCCTCCTCTAACTCAAGGTGGCATCCTCAACACCATGATGTTGCCACAACACCTTCCATAAGGATAACTCCCACTTATTCAACTTTTTCATCTCCCTATCTAAGGTATTAACCATCCCTTCCTCAAACATAACATCATTTTCCAACAAAACTTTAACTAGATACAATGTTTTCTCTATATCAGGATGACACCTCCTCAACATGGAAGCATGGAAATATCATGCAACACACATAAGTATGAAATCAAATCCAACCTATACAAAAATCTACCAACATATTCTTGATATGATATGTCTTATTATACCAAGGATCGAGCTTAACCTTCTAACTATACCTAAAAACTCCCTTCTAAGGAAAAACCATTAGGTAAAATAGGTCTCTAACCTAAAACTAAAGTAGTATACTATGACTATCAGCATGCTATCTTTATCTTTCATGTATGGATTTCAAATATCATTTGCTAAAATGCATCTTCTTGATCATTTACTTCACTAGCTTAGGTCCCCAAAGTTGATATTTTCATCTATCATACAAACATATAGGAGACCTACAAGACTACCATACAAAGATTCACATGGTGTTGTGTCTATAATCCTATGATACATGTAGTAGGAAAACTTTATCAAACTTGGGTGTATATCCTAGCTACCAAATAAATTGAAATACAGAAGATTTCAAAAAGACATCAAGATTCTAAATTGGCCTTAAAATTAACAATATATCTATTGGTGAAAGTTTGTAGTGTTCTTTGATGGTCTATCTAAAGTTTCAAGAAGAATGTATAAAAGCATGATCCTTTATTGAGTTCCACTATGTGACACATTAGACATTGGTAACCCATGTAGGTGTACATTCTCATCTAGATAAAATCGAGTCGACTTCTCAAGTGAGTAATTAATTTTTATTAATCAGTTGGGTATACTTAGTCAAAAAATAGATACCCAAATGAAATCATATGCTTTATATTTCTTAGGTAGACCAACCACAAAATCCATTCTGATATGATCCCATCTCCACTGTAGGTAACTATTGCAACAACCCTACATATTTTTGATGCTCTGCTTTAATGTACTGAAAAATAGGGAACTTAGGCACAAAGTTAGTCATATTCATCCATGAACACCAATATAAATCTGTCATATCTATGCCACATATTCTCTCCTATGTCTACTAATGTTGGCGTTCTTGAAGTTATTATCAAAGAAGCTTTTTCTGAAGCTGACAGCTCAACATCCCCCCACCAAGATGTTTGAATCTTTCCATATCTCCTCTTTGAATGAGAGAGGCATTAGCAATAAATTGTAGGTTGTCTAGGAGGAGGTTCGTAGGCTGGCATGTGATATCATTGTGCTCAATGAAACTAAGTTGAGAAAGAATAAGGCTGGTAAAGTCATGAGTACATTTTTTCCCCAATACAGTTGGATTTTGAATAACGACTCCCATGTGCTTGAGAGGGTTTTTGTTCTATGGAATGAGGATGTCTATTCTATTGTTAAGTTGTTTGAGAATGATCAATTGGTTCATGTTAAAGTAACTGATACAAGAACTGGTTCCTTTTAATATATCACTATTGTTATGGACATAACCCGTATTTGGATAGAGTCAAATTGTGGGATGCTCTTGAAAATATTAGTCTTTCCACTATTGATCCCTGGGTTGTTCTTGTTGATTTTAATTATGTTAAGAAAACTAATGAGAAGATTGGTAGGAATCATCCTCCTAAATCTATGGAGGGTTTTAATAGTTGTATTTTGCATTGTGGTTTGATTGATTTGGATCTGCATGGTTCATTCTTTACTTGGGATAATCATCAGGATGGCACTGACTTCTGTACTTTTTAGATTGATAAAGTTTTTTATAACGCAAGCTTCCTGAACCTCAATGTCGGTTTCTTTGGTTATTTTCTTTCAAACATAGTAAGTGATCATAGGATTATTTCTATCAATTTGGGCAAAGAGAGAAAAGTTAAATCACCCTTTGGTTTCATTAATGCCTGGGTTGCTCACAATGGATCCATGGATATTGTTAGTAATTCCTAGTATATGGAGGTTGATGATTGTTCAATGTTTAAAGTCTATAGAAAGTTCTCTAAGCTTAGACATAATCTTCATGCCTGGAATAATTATGTCGTTGGTAATCTTTATGATAATGCAAAAATTGCTTCCTCTAATGCCCTCAAAGTTTAGTTTGAGGTTGATCATGACCCATTAAATATTGATCTTATTTCCAAAGTCAACGAGCTTAGAATTATTGCTAAGAGGGAGGTTGATCTTGAAGAATCATTATATAAACAAAAACCTAGAGTTCAGTGGTTAAAGGAAGGGGATTTCAATTCAAAATTATTCTATTCCTCTTTGAAGACAAGAAGATAGAGAAATCAAATGAGTAATTTGGTTATTTATGGCTCTCTTAACATTAATCTCAATGATATTAAAAACAATTTGGTGAATTTTATTCAAACTTGTTTAACAATGAATCCGAAGGTGATTTCTAGCCAGGTGTTTGGTCAGGTAAATCTTTGAGTAATAGCCATAAAGTTGGAATCATTGTTGATGTTACTCAAAAAGAAATTGATGATGTTGTAAACTCTTTGAAGGAGGATAAGCCCCCTGGGACAAATGGATTCAATGGTTATTTCCTAAAGAAAACATTGTCTATTGTTGGTGAAGATATTAGTAGAACTATTAAAGTATTCTTTAAGAGTGGAAAGTTGTTGAAGGAAGTAAACCGTACTTATATCACTCTTATCCCTAAATGTTTTGATGCTTATGAAAATAATAATTGGAGACCTATTTCTCTTTGCAATGTGGTCTACAAGTTCATATCAAAAATCTTAGCTAATCATCTTCAGGTTGTGTTGCCTTTTATTGTGGATGATAAAAAATGTGCCTTCATTAAGGGGAGGAGCATCAAGGATGCCATCTTGTTAACAAATGAGATTGTGCATGCTTTAACAAATCCAAGGACAAAATTTGTGTAGATGGATATTACAAAAGCCTATGATTCGGTGACATGGAAGTTCTTGTATTCTATAATTTATAAAATGGGTTTTAATACAATTTGGATAGGGTGGATAGAGGAAATTTCCACTTCTACCTCATACCAAGTGCTAGTTAATGGTGAACCTTTAGATCAGTTCCATCCATCTAATGGTATTCATCAAGGGGACCCCATCACCCCCTATTTTTTGTCCTTGTTATGCAGGGGTTTTTAGAGTTGATTAAACATGATATTCAAGATAAATTTGTGTCCCCTATCGAAGCTTCTAAAGATTTCTATGTTTCCCATTTAATCTTTGTGGGTGATCTTTTCAAAAGCTGATGAGTCTAGTGCCATGTGTATAAAATCTATTTTGGAGTCATTTGGTACTATCTCTGGGTTGAAGATCAATCAAAACAAGTGAATTGTGTTCTTTAGCAAGTTCGCAAATAAACTGAAAATTTCTAAGCTCCTGAGGATCTCTGAGGGTTCCCTTCTTTCAAATATTTGGGAGTCCTTTTTTTATTGGGAATTTATCATAAGGTTATTTTTCTCCTATTATTGATAAGATCAAAGTGATATTAGATTCTTGGAAGTCAAAATCTCTTTCTATGGATGCTAGGATTGAGTTGGTGAAGTCTACTTTATCCACCATGTATCTACATTTAGCCTTTTCTTTTCCTATCCGTTGTTTTGTACTTGATAATATTGATAGAATTTTTGGGAACATTTTGTGATGGCATTCTGATATTAACAATGCTCTTCACCTGGTTAGATGGGAAGTTGTTACCAAGCCTAAAAAAGAAGGTGGTTTGGGTTTGAGGAAGTGTAGGGATGTTGCGAGAGCTTGTATTCTTATTAATGCTTTAGGATATTGCAAGTAAAAAGGAATCTTTATGGGTAAAGTGGATTAGTGAGAGATATTTAACTTCTGCCTCTTTTTGGTCTATTGAAGTTTTTTCTAATTTCTCCTGGTTACTCAACAACATCCTTGGAGTGAGAGACTATCTTCTTCAACATGTTGATTTCAAGATTGGTAAAGGGGATTCCATTCGTATGTTGAAAGATCCCTGGGTAAGAAAGAGTAAACTTTTAGATTTTTTCAAAATGATATCCATATTAAAACTGGTTTCCTTAAGAATTGCTATCTTTCATCTATTGTTAAATATGGTTGCTGGTTTCTTCCTAAATCTAGAAGTAATTATGAATTATCTGGCTTTCTAAATTCCTTGAATTCTACTTTTCACAAGGAAGATCACCTGACCTTTTGTGATATGAGAAAGATTTGAATCAAAGTAGTGTGGGATGTCATCAGAAGTAAAGAACCTGATAAGGATATTTTTAAGTGGCTTTGGTCCTTAAAACTTTCAAAAATATGTATTATTCATGGTTGGAAGCTAATTCACAATAAGATTCCTACTTCGGATCTTGCTAGAGGGAGGGGAATTCTTTAGAATTTGTTTGTTTCTATGCAAGCAAGATTATGAGGATACACACCATATATTATTTGATTGTCCTTATATGAAGAGTGTGTCGGGGTCTGCAATTAATGATAATTTATGTGAGAATATGCCTAAGTCCTGGGATGATGATTTGTTACTCTCTAGTGATAAAAAGAAATCTTCTTGCACTCTTATATACTATCACTCTTGGATTGAAAGGAACAAAAGGGTTCATAAAAATAGTTATAGAAGCCATGAAGCTCATTGGAAGGTGATTAGGAATGAGGTTGAAGTGTTTACATGATTCCTTTTCTTGGTTGTTTTAGTTCAGTCCTCTGTTCTCTCTATTTCAGAATAGGAGGTGCATGGTTTTTTTTGCTAGCCTTGAGTATAGGTTTTCTTTTGGGAGTTCTGATTGGAGCTCTTCTTGGAGGTTCTCTGCTTATGGTTCTATGATGTATACAACTTATGCTGCTTGTTTTCTGGACTGGGTTTTTCTTAAAGTCTTGGAGCCCTCAAGAAGTCTCTACAGCATCTAGTGTGCTAATGTGTTTGGCCTTTTCTTCTTAGAGGTTGAACTTTTAGGTTGCTTCTTTGATTTCTCTAGAGATTATGGACCGGGAGAGCTTTTTCTGAGCATTTGTTTGATGTTGTACAGATTCTGGTTTTGATTATTGGCAATTCTCTTTTATGAGCCTAGTTTCTTTGTGGGCCTGTATGCTTTGGCTTTTCTTTTCTTCTTTTTCTTTCATAGATAAGTTTTGTACATACACATTTACAAAAAAAAATGAAAAAAAAGGAAAAGGAGTTTTGGGGACCCAAAAAAATATGCGCCACATCATTTTTCTTCCGAGTTGCAGTGTTTACATCAAGGAATGTGCCTTTTCTAGCATTGCATCCCTTCAAACTATTATCTCAGGAACACATGACTTGTCATGAAACAAATTAAACCATCATTTGACACATGAAAAATTCACACTGTTGGTCACTAAGATATGATAATATAACAAGTATTGTTGCATCATTATTCTAAGAACATACAATTATTGTGATACAGCTAGGTTGATCTAAATATGTACCAACAAAACTCCTAGTAGAGATACATCTATTTGAATGTTCATATAACTAAGTGATCCTAACATGTTCCTCTTTTTTCCATCCCTAGAATAAAAATGCACATTATCTTCTAGAAAAGATGAATATGACTTCCTTCTTAGATCTTACGACATTACATTCTCATTTTCATGGCAATAATATATGGTACACACATAATACTTGATTAGCTCCAATCATCACATCTGCATCAATGTCAGCTCCTTCTACGTAAAGATATATTTGAGGGTGTGATGATCCATGAAAATCTAGAACTTGTCATTATAAAGGTAGTATCTCTAGGCCTTCAAAGAAACAAAAACATTTTCTAACTCTGGATAATGTGATAGATAGTTATCCTCATGCACCTTTATTTGTATATAAGCATGGATTTCAAATTCTTACCTTACATCAACACTTATTATGCTTTGCATACAACTTGTGTCGCCTCAAATTGTAAAACCAAAAGAGTAAGCTCATCGTGTCAGTATATATTCCTTGAGTGGTTCATTTGTCATCAATGAAAACTACCATGAAATTTTCAAGATATTTTTTGAATATTAATTTCATTATATCTAGGAGAAATGTATGCATATTAGTTACCCTAAAAAACATTTCCACTAACTCGTAGTGCATATACCTTATCTTGAAAGTTGTCTGGATATGTCATTTCCCTTAAGTAATGATATGTATTCCTCATATTTATCTTGAAAAAAATATCTTTCTTCAATTATTTGAACAAATCATCTATCTTTAGAAGAGGGTGCATGTCGATGACTAGAACTCTATTCAATTGTGGCTAATCTATGCAAAACCTCATAGATTCATCTATCTTCTGTACAAACACAATTGGCACACCCAAAGGTGATGTACTTCACTGGATGAACCTTATGTCCAAAAACTCCTAAACATGTCTCTTCAACTTCCTCATACTTGTTGGAGCCATCCAATATGACACTTGAACTATTGATGCAGTACTAGGTAATAGATTGATCTCAAACTCAATAATGATAAGTGGTGGAGGACTTAGAAAATTCTCAAGAAACATGTGCCTAAACTCTCCCACCATAATAACATATGATATCTTAGTATTGCCCACCTTAGTATTCATAACATGTGCTAGAAAGTCTACACTTTCATGTTTCAACACTCCTACTATAGATGCAAATACCATGCTCTTAGGAAGGATTTCTTATCCTTTGGTATCCAAGAGATACCACCATCTCATAACTCCAATATCATGGACCCCATTCCAACACCATGTTATAATTATTTAGGATATCCATCCTTAATATCACATCAATACCTTGCATCTCAATTGTTGACAAATCCACTTGAATTTTTTGTCCCAAGAAGCATTGGACAGAAAATGGCCACACCTTCATCAAAATTTCTGAACCCACCAATAGGGTATATATAAAACCAAATGACATAATCATAATAATCAAATTATACAAAGATATCACATCTCTAGTGATAAAAGAGTGTGTCACGCATGGATCACCTAAAACTAAAATGAAAGACAATGCAACTAAATTAGAATAAAATAGTTTGATCTGGCACTTTATGACCTATGGGGAGATGACTCCTTTTGCTTAGTCATAGAATAAACTCATTGGTTGCCTTTGGTTGACCTCTTATCTAATCACAGTTGGATGATCCACATGATCCAATATGTGATGTTTGGCCTTTCTATCTTTAAAAACTTATGTACTATGGAACTTGTTTTGAAGACCATCTTTGTGTCACTTCTTAACCTTATAATGGTCATTGAGAAAACATCCTCACATGCTCTAATTATCTAGATGAAAAAATTTCATCAACTTGAACTAGCATGTCTGTGTATGGTGTTTGTTGCAAATAGACCATTGCCTTTGAAATTGCAGCTTAGATGGCTTTGTCATAGAGAAAAAACAAAGCCCATTACCTTCGATGGTGGTAACTTATTCCTTAGCCCCTTGTTGGGTGAGAACTATGACTTTAGATGAATCCTTGCAATTGAGTTTTCTTGGTTGTACAAAGACTATTGTTGATACAGCAATGAAAACCTAGGCCTAGTGAAACTATGAGATTGCCTATTTTAGATATGATCCAATCTCTTCCTATACTCAAACTCATTCTACCACGTCATTTCCCTTTCTCTTCATATCACATACTCACCGAAGGCATAGAACTTGTTCCTTGTCTCTAAAGAGGATGCTACCTAACTTAACTCCATGTTCAAACCTTCCTCAAAATTCTTAATCTCTCATTATCTGTAGGGTCCAACTGGGAGTGGAGAATATGTAGGCCTTGCCCCAGGGACATTTTGCTTCTATTCTCTCTATCACCACTAAGAGTAGGCAATACAATTCTATCAATTGTGTGATCTTTACTTTGTTCAATCATATTGGCATTATGGTAAATGGTAGTTATATACAGAGAACATTTTTTAATAGACAATAAGTTTTATTATCTTACAATTCTAGTCAACCTAGGCTCATATACCATCAAATGTAGCATCCAAGCACAAGCTTAGCATGCTTAAGTTTGAGCAGAGACCACCACCAAAAAGCCAAAACCAAATACCATAGGATATTAACTAAATCCTCTAACAAACTAGCAAGAATAAGCTCATATAAAAATTTCCAACAAGATTCACATTGGCAAGATCAAAGAAAGGCACATTATATTCATATGTTAATAAGTAGTTATACATCATTTGTCGTATGTAACTAGGATTGAACCTATTTATATAAAAGATAATTGAGTATATATTTACAGAAATAGAAATACACAAGGCATACAACAGACATTGAGTCATGAATGCATAATAAACTAAAAAAAAAAAATCTTCCCTAGACCAGTGTGTACCAAGAAGACTCTAAGACACTATGGAAGATAGACTATAACCTTCATCTCACAACATCCTAGTGAATGTGATTCCTCACTATAAAGCCCCTAGGATGGATGTAGCCACCTACAAAAAGGTGAAAACTACAAGATTGAGAATAAATTCTGAAAAAAGATAAATTATATATAGTGTAAGAAGGGTATTCAAAGTCTACTATGTGTGTTGGGTTAGACTATTCAATAATAAACAATAACATATACAAGGCATCTTTGGTCAATAACGAATGTATACAAAGCATAAAGTATGTTTCCTATACAAGTAAGGTTACTTGATTGACTTTTGGACCATCTCTTTGATCGACCAAAAAAAAGGTTACATGATCAGATTAAATATTTAAATATCAATCCTTAGATAATTTGGAATTCACCATCCAAACTACTAGCTAGTGTTTTATGAGTTACCAATCCCACCATTAAAGAATAATATTATTATCCTCGCTCACTATAGTCATGTCACTTTGAGGAAGTTGTGAGGGTAGAAAGTAGGAGTTAATCGGCCTACAACCTATATAAGACAAAAAGACCATCATATTTACTTAATTCATGGATCCTTCATTTATCATTTGTATGTAACATATTAACATATTTTAATCACATTGGTAAGACTACCATATAAACAAAGTGAGATATAGACTCAAATGCATGCTTAAACATAGGTGAATTCAGGGTGGCTAGGGACCACATCTCATTTGGATTCTGGTTATCACTTGTATATGTAGACATATAACACTCTAAGTGGCTTCTCACAAACTAGGATTTCTACTAGGTGCCCATTTTGATTACTTGATTCCAAACAATAGTGAAGTTATATGAACACAAGACAACAACATGATTATGGTTTCATTGACTTATTATTCCATTTACTAATATTTTGGGACAAATGATACGGAAATCAAATCATCCTACTAAGAATCGAACAATTTGAATAATATATACCACAAAACCCTAGTTAGACTCAACATGTTCATTCGTAACAAGAACTTCCAAATTTCGATCATCTATAGTCCACCCATTTTTACAAATCAGATTCATATTTTACTAACACATTTCCATCTTATATCCATCAGGAACTTTTCAATAAAGTTTCATTCAAATTTTCATAATATGAGCTCAATGTGGCAAAAGTTGTAAAAGGCATCAAATTTTACAATTTTAGGGCAATTTGCAAGAAAAGATTTTATCTTAGTTATAAGATAATTGAATAATCATATTCTTTTAATAGAATGAAAGTTACATTAGAGAAGGAAATAATTATGAATTTCCCAAATTTAATGATAAAACCATCATAAAGTCCCATCTTTAGACCATACATGCATTTAGTTGGTTTAAGTGTTTATAGCCATGAATTACGCCCTAGGGATTATTAGATGGAGGTTAATTCACTCACCTTATGGAAGAACATGTCACCAATCAGGTTTGAGCATGCAACCCTAACTCCAAGATCCATTGAACAGCTCTGAAACACTCCACTTAGAAAGTACTAGACCCATTTAGGCCAAAGAATAAGTAGAGGAGAAGAGTTTTAGGTGGGAACCAATATTTCTACCATATTTGTGGAGAACTTCGTCCAATAATATAGAGGAAATAGAAAAATGTAGAAATATGAGAATCAATGAGGAGATGTATGTGGATTTGACTTCTACCAGGTTAGGTGTAAATATCAAGCTTTGATGTTCATAAATCTTGAATAATCACCAACATGTAAGAGATTTTCACCAAAAATCACCTTATTCCATCTCAACCATGTACACTCTAGCTAAATGATACAACATAGCTAAATGACACAACATACCTTCTTGGGGAATTTTGGTTTGATATATCCAGAGGTCCATGTATAAATTGCAAATTAACCCAAAAATATCAACTTCTAATAGTTATACATCCTCTTTTTACCTTCCATGTCTTGCTTTGGCCCAAAAAAGTCTGATTTGACCTAAAACTAAAGCATAGTACCATAAATGGTCTACTTTGAGACCAAACTTGCTAACATTATACTACCTCCACCCACACAGTAGCCACAGTGACTTGACAGGACTCATCAACCCAGATTGGGCCTCGTTTTGACTTCTCAATGGGGTCGAAGCAACCCAACTTGGTCGATGTTGATCATTCCATGCAGGCAAAGCAACTTGGTTTTTTATGCAAGATATGCACATTCTTTTCTATCTGCTACATGTTTCATGACTTCGAAGTATTTTGCTAAAATTGAATTTTCAAACCTTATGATATAGATACATACACCTTGAATCCTCCCACTCATATAGATAAGAGTTGCATGATGAATCTATCTACTTGTTCCGCTTAAAAAGCTTATGAAGCATCATGATTTGATAATTTAAAATAAATGATTGTCAATTAGAGTCAAGGGCACTAAGTTGGGTAGTTCCCCCCCCCATTTTGATGATCCCAAGACATTCCCATGCATGGATAACATCTTTAATGGGAGTTAGGAGTCTCCATGAATCTTATAGGTCAAATTTGCCATGTTAGAAGGAATAGTTGGCAATCTAGATAGCCTAGATGGTTGTATGTATTTTCCATCTAGGAAACTTTTAGGCATATCTCAGACAGTTAGTTAGCCCCTCTAGTTAGTTGGTTGGATGTGGTACAACCAATTACACAAGTAACAAGCATGTTTATATAGGATTCTAGACCTCTATTTAGTCATGTAGACTAGAGATACTACATGCCTCATCTATAGACCTTCCTAGATGCCTAGCTAGCTCCTCTAGATGGCCTTCTAAGTTATCTGGTTACGAAGTAAGATCTACAATACTATCTACATGCCCCACTGGTTCAACTTGTAACATCCCTGACTTGGGTTATGTACTAACCTTAGGTGTTTTGCTTAAAAATGTAATTATATGCTTGTGGTTATCTTTTGATATGTAATTAAGCTTCTGAGGAACATATATTTTCATTTCAGCCCTTTTTGAATAATGTGGTAATATTGTTTTGTTAAATATGGACCAATGTGCAAATTACCCAATAAGAGGGGCTAACTTGCAAATTGCACATGTTAAGATGTTCCTCTGATGTTGAGACATCATTAGTATGAATATGATGTGGTGGAAAGGATTCTACAAGCTTGGGAACCAAGATATAGCTTGCAGAGCAATCATTGTGCTTTAAAACCTAGTTTTGGTGTAAAACGCAATTTACCAAAAACATAGGGTGCAACATGTATAATATACCCTTTCGAGTATCTTTCATTATTCTTGGCACAAATTAGAGCAAAGAAAATGAGGAGGGTGCCTCATTTGAATGATCAAATAAGAAAGATAACTTTAATATCCAAATAACCAAGTTTTAAGCAAATAACCCTTTTATATATGCAACTTATTAAGATATGTGGCTCCTTTCCCTTTTACCTTGGATAAGGGAGGAATTTTGATCAAGGAAAGAAGGGAGAGACGTGGACAAGAAGTGGAGAAGTATTTGGTAGATTTAGTTGAGAAATAAAAGAAATAATCCTCCTTGCTTTGAAAATACCCCAAAAATATATAAGTGCATCCTTTTAACAAGTATAGGATTGTTTCCCTTCATTCCTTCCCTTATCTTCTTGTTTTGGCTGACTAAGGAGAATCTCAGGAGCAGAGGAGAACGACCAGGATAGTTTGGGTAAATCTTTATCATCATCCATCTCGATTTCATGGTGGAAATCCTTATACAAGGTTGGTTTGTTAGCTTTCCTTACACAATTTTTCTTTCTAGCCTTCTTCTTCACCCAAACCTTGAAGAACGAACCTTGGGAAACCTTTGGAGCTTCATCAACCATTAAATCTACGAATCTTGGAGCTCTAGATCAGATCTTAAGGTGGGTTTTATAATTCTAAACCTTTAACTTTGTTAAGTGCATCTTTTTCTCCTAGAAATGTTGCTTGTTCTTCTTCTTTAAACACTTCTAAGTGTTCTTGCAAGCAAATCCATGAAGAACCGCCCCTGTTCTTGAGGAAGAATAGGATGGCGTTAATATCTATGTTTATCCTAATTCTTTCTTTAGAAAATGGTCCCCCAACTTTTCCAAACGGTTTCCCAAACCATTTGGGAGCAAACGGTTTCAAACCGTTTGAGTGCAAACGGTTTCACAAGACTGCATGCAAGCAAATGGCTTAAGACCATTTGTATAGGTTGACCCGGAGTTGACCATTTGGAGGATTGTTGTACATATTATGGACTAATAAGCCACCAAAGATCATTATCTAATTCCAAGAAAATCACCAATTGAAGGCCCATTAGTCACCTAAACCCTAATCGGGTTTATTGCTGATTTTAACGATACAATCATGTTGAAGTTTGGGTTGAGTGACCCAAACTGTTTCAAAACCATTTGGGGATCATCCAAATGGTCTCAAGACCGTTTGGTGATCATCCAAGACCATTTGGAGGTCTAGGGTTAAGTGGGGTTGACCAATTGAGGGTCCAATGATATCATATTGTAAAACAATTAAGTGCTGATTTTTGTGACCTAAATTAGGGTTCAACCCTTAAGCGATTGACTTGGTTTTGGATGAATTAATGGGAAAACGGTCTCAAGACCGTTTGGAGGATGTCCAAATGATCCCAAGACCGTTTAGGGTCAGGTCATGACCCAATTGAATGATGGTTCAATGGGTTCAACATCAATTAGACTCATGTTGATACATGTTGAAGGGTGATCGATTCCAAACCTTAATCCAATCAATCCAAACCCTAATTGGTGATCAATTGAGGGTCAATTGAGGATCAAATCAGTTGAGGGTTGACCTAATTGACTCAATTCATAAGTGGCTAACCATTGCATGAACGATTGAGGGGTTCAACCTTGGAAACCCTAGCTCAATTGGAAGGGTTGAGACACTTTTTGGTCCATGCGGTTTTGAGGTGGTTTGGACCAAATGGTCTCAAGACCATTTGGGTCCAAACGGTATCAAGACCGTTTGGGACCAAACGATCCTAAACCGTTTGGTGACCATGCGGTTTCAAGATCAATTTGCCCATGCGGTTTCAAAGTCAAAGTTGGCCAAACGGTCAACAAGACCAAACGGTCTTCACCTCACCTAGGGCAAACGGTCTTGAATGTGTACTTTATCAAACGGTTTCAAAAGTCAAAGGGACCAAACGGTCAACACCACCAAATGGTTTCAAAACCGTTTGGGGGTTGAAAGTGCAAAACCGTTTGGGTTTTAAAAAGGTTAAGAATGTTTGATGCCTTAGTGGTTAAGATGGTTTAGTAGTTGTTTAACCTAAACCTTATAGATACCTAAAGTGGTTAAGGGACCAAGTAATTAGTGGGTTGAAGCATGATAAGGTCAATGGGAAACATTAAAAAAGTACCCTTGATGGGATAGTGTGATTAGTACCCCCTTGATCAAGCAAACCCTAATGACCATAATGGTGATGACATGACTTTTGTTATCAAGGTTGATTTGACTTAACCTAACTAAGAGTGATATACACATCATCTAATAGTTAAAGGAGAGAGAAGACTCCCTATATGTATGAGAATCAAGTAATATACTTCCAACATGTATAAATACACATAATTAGGGTATGATCCTTTATAGTGAGATCATGGAAACCCTAATTATGATGATTAATGAATCTTAACTTAATGAAAGGCATTAATGGAAGTATTCTTCATACATGATGATGGTATGACCTCAATATCATGTAATATGAATAGTAAACCCTAATTCTAGGGTAATATCATGTAATGTGAATAGTAAAACCTAATCTAGAGGGATGTGATAGAATGAATAGTAAACCCTAATTTGGAGTTATGTTTTTAAGCATGAAGCTCTGTTCTTGAATTATTAATGAGTAATCACTATACCTTTGAAAGTCATAAGGGTTGAATAACCCTAATTGAATTGAATAGGAAAACCCTAACCCTAGAAACCAACTGTGGTGATATAACACGGTCGTGGTAAATTGTCAATAGCATGACCGTGCAAGGTAGCACGGTTGTGGTGTTCTATGATTAAATTGAAAAGAACTTGTATTGTGCCAAGACAGATATAATGTGCATGTTTTCAATTATATTAGTCATGCAGGTTGTTACCAAGAGGTAATCATATCCCGGTAAGGGTTATGATACCACATTCATTGAAAGTATTCTTTAAGCTTTGAAAACAATGATATGTTATGTTGCCTATTAAAAAGGTAACTTTTGAGATGGTTAGGGATTGATATCCCAATGGTAATTGATGTGAAATGAACTTGATATAATTAGTACTCCTTCTTTATAGCAATTATTTTAATGGTTTGTGTTTGAAAACATACCTGATGTTAAAAGAATGCTATAATGTACTTAAATAATCAAGTATAATGATATCATGTAGAGCCCTGATCATAGATCCATCATTGTCAGTAGTTTAATGATGGTGAAATAGGTTTTCCTAAGGGAACTCCTGGAGAACATACTTTTGAGTATGTTGGGGTTATGGATGCGAATATCCTTACGTCCTAATGTAGGGATTTATGTGAGATGTACTTTAAATCTCTCATCCCTTCATTATATGCTTATACTGGGATGATGTATCACTAATCTCCCGATGATGTTGTTAATGCTGCATCGGTGTGAGATAAACAAGAAATCCCTCAATGGTGAAGAGAGTATAGCATGCCACTGTAACTCTAATAGCGAAGTTGCCAGAATACCCTGGAAAGCTGTTATAGTAGAGACACGAGATGTCCTACATGTTGGTCCTCACACTGAGTGAGGAAGATGAGGTCATAGGAATCCGGCTCTTCTGATGACCTATGTATGGTACCGATTGCGATTTCGTAATGGTCGGTTGGAGTATGATAGGTGTAACTCATCTCCTCAGGGCATAATAATGTTTGAAAAACATAATCAGCCGTGTAGTATAACTGCTTAGGTTGAACTACGAGAAAAATGATTGATGATACATTGTTTATAATGTTCTAGTTGAATAACTAGTATACGTATTCTTCATATTCCTTATTGAGACACGTCTTGATATTCAATTAAGTTATAATTGAAATGATTTCTAAAAGAATGTTGCTTTACTTAATATTAAACTTGTTGTTGAATATTTAAAAGTCTACTGCTTATTGTTATTCCTTTATTGCAATAACAAAGCTTCTGGTGGAGAGTTATAACTCTCGCTGGGACAATTATTCAAATTGTCTCACCCCCGTGGAATTCGACTTTTTAGGTAGACGCCGAGGACGGAGGAACCCATCTGAGGGTGAGCAACAGCAGTAGCAGCAACAACATTAGGGATAGCAGTGATTCTCAGGTGGAGACACTGACTGTCAAGTCTTATAGACCGTATGTCCTATGTGTTGTCTCTGTACTCTCAGGTCCTAGGAGTCAGTAAATGTTTAAAGTAGATCTGAGATTTTTGGCTTAAAGCCTCGAGAATTTTGTATCTTGCTTTGTACAGATAACAGAGCAATTGATGTGGTAACCCCTCGAGAGGTGATTTTACAGACATGTAATGATGAATCATGTTGTAAACAACTTATCATGTTTCCTTATAAAGGAGCTTTATTGTTTAAAGATCTCTTCCTGAAAAGTTTTAATTTTTAGTGATTTTTAATAATTCCATTTCTAGTTAATCGCTTCCGCATTCATTGATCTTGTTTTCGCGATTCGATCGTCTCAATTTAGTGGTATCAGAGCTCTAGGTTCGCTGAGTCTATAGAGACATAGGACTTAGGATGTTGAGTTTGTTCTAAGTGTCTTCCAGTATATCTAATAGTGTCTTCTACTCCTCAGGAGAAGAAGATAAGATTAAGGATGTATGGACCACACGAGGAATATGTTGCAAAGAGTAGTGTTACTGCACCCAGAGAAGGTGCAAGAAACCCAGAGATAGAGCAACCTGTTCCTGAACCACCCCATTTCAATCCAACTAACATGGGGAACCCAGCCGTCCAGACCATGTTTGGGCAGTTTATGACTGCTATGACACACATAATTGACAGGATGTCTATACCTGCGCCTAGAGCACCTACCCATCCTGAAGGACAAGGAATCGGCAAGACGTTTGAATGACTTTGCCGAGTTGGAGACACAGAGTATTTTGGAACAGCCGATCCCGTGGATTCCGACTTGTGGTTAACTGAACTAGAAAAGGCCTTTAGAATCCTAAACATCCCATAAGCTGAGAAGGTTAAGCATTTTGTGTATCTTCTCAAAAGGAGTGCTGGTCATTGGTGGACCATGGAAGAACAAAAGAGGCATGGTGTAGAGATTGCATGGGAAGTTTTCCGAAGAGAGTTTATCAATAGATAATTCCCTAAGACGTTTCTGGACGAGAAAATCTCTCAGTTTGAGAGGTTGAGGCAAGGTCCAATGAACATTAGTGAGTACGAGGCTAAGTTTGTGGAGTTGTTGTGGTTCTGTCCGCACATGGAAGCTACAGATGAAGAAAGGATTAGGCATTTTGAGAAGGTGTTAAACACTGAGTTGACTACTCCCATGTCTGCCCTAGAGAACAGAGAAAGGTTTTCTACCTTTGTGGAGTCTTTCAGAAGGGTAGAGAGGTTTGTGGTAGAGAAGAGGCAGACTCAGAACAAGAGGATGTATCCCCAATTCCAAGGATCTTCATCTAAAGGTTTCAAGAAATCTAGGTTTTCTGCACCTACACCACCACCTAGATTCAGTACCCAGACATAGTGGACGTCAAATAGGGGTAGAGGACGAAGCCTACCACTAGAAGGAGCTCGCAGTTCAGCATCTATGTCAGTTACAGGATCACCCAAACCACAACAACTGAACAAGAATTGTTATATATGTGGAAAGATGGGACATCTGATGTAAGACTGCAGAGCTAGAGAAGTGAGTGTAACTCAACCCCAGAGGCAGAGTCAATAAGGATCTCAAAGGAGATAGTTTCCAGGAGGAGCTAGAGGACATGGACAAGCATCCCAGGCTAGATCATCGGCATCTAATCAACAAGCACTGAATCAACCACAAGCAACAGCAAGATTATATGCGATGAATCCACCTGATGCAGTGATCAACACTCGGGTTGTGGCAGGTCAGATGGAATTGTTATATTCTGATATGTCTACATCCTACGTTGTATATGTTTTGATTAATCTGGGTGCTACACGCTCCTTTATCACTCGAAGAGTGATTCTTGACTGCAACTTGACTATACATCATAGAGCAGATAGTTTGTTGCTAAAAATTCTGTTAAGGGGATCTGCTGTGTTGCAGGAGGTATGTTCTCCCTGCATCCTCTTCTTTTCTTAACATCACATTCAAGTGGACCTTATACCACTTGAGATGCATGGATTTGATATAATCCTTGGGATGGATATCTTAGAAAGGTATAAGGTTGTCTTGGACTGTAAAACCAAGCAAGCTGTGTTTGCTGATGATAGTGACACATGGATCTTTCAAGGAGAGAGAAAGATTCTACCCACATGTCTTGTGTCAGCTATGGTTGCTGAGAAGCTGATGAGGCAAGGATGTTATGCATTCTTGGCCCATGTGGTAGATACTACGATGGATAGTCCTAACCCTGTCGAAGTTCATGTAGTCAGGGAATTTGAAGACGTGTTTCTCGAAGAACTTCCAGGTGTGCCACCGCCTCGGGAAATTGATTTTGAAATCAATCTAATCCCAGAATCGCAACCTATAGCACAAATACCATATAGAATGGCGCCTGCCGAGATGGTAGAACTCAAGAAACTACTGCAAGAGTTGCTTGAGAAGGGTTTCATCCGACCGAGTACTTCACCCTGGGGTGCTCCAGTCCTCTTTGTTAAAAAGAAAGACAGATCAATGCGGTTGTGCATTGATTATAGACAATTAAATAAAGTAACAATAAAGAATAAGTATCCTCTGCCGAGGATCGATGATCTCTTTGATCAGTTGTGTGGTGCAACCGTATTCTCAAAGATTGATTTGAGATTGGGATATCATCAACTCTGTATTAAGGATAGTGACATACCCAAGTCTGCCTTTAGGACAAGGTATGGTCACTATGAGTTCACAGTTATATCGTTTGGACTAACTAACGCACCAACTACATTCATGGAACTCATGAATAGAATCTTCTGACCTTTTCTCGATCAGTGTGTTATTGTCTTCATAGATGACATCATGATCTATAGTAGAGATGCTCGACAGCATGAATAGTATCTTCGTCAAGCTCTAACCTTCCTAAGAGAACCCAAGCTATATGCTAAGTTTAGCAAGTGTGAGTTCTGGTTACCGGAAGTATCTTTCCTTGGACACGTAATATCTGCTTCGGGTATTCGTGTTGACCTTAAAAAGGTAGAATTTGTTCTATAATGGGAGCAACCGAAAACACCGACAGAGATCCATAGTTTCTTAGGGTTGGCAGGCTATTACCGGAGGTTCATTAAGAACTTCAGTTCTATAGCCTTACCCTTGACCAAGTTAACCAGGAAGGATGTTTCCTTCATTTAGAGTGATAAGTGTCAACACTCTTTTCAGCTATTGAAGGAGAGGTTGACAAGTGCACTTGTGCTTGTGTTACCTAAACAAGGAAAAGGATATATAGTTTTATGTGATGCCTCCAAGAATGGACTTGGATGTGTGTTGATGCAGGATAAACAAGTGATTTCTTTTGCTTCCCGACAGCTTAAGAAACACAAAGAGAATTATCCGACACACGATCTAGAGCTAGCTGTTGTGGTTTATGCCTTGAAAATCTGGAGACACTATCTCTATGGAGAGACATTCCAAATTTTCACTGATCATAAGAACCTTAAGTACATCTTTTCTCAGCATGAGCTTAACAGGAGGCAACGCCACTGGATGGAGTTAATCAAGGACTACAATTGTACAATTGATTACCATCCAGGGAAAGCCAATGTGGTTGCCGATGCTTTGAGTAGGAAATCAGCAACACCAGCCCTAGATAGAGCACAACTCAATTCCTTAGTGTGCTCAAGGAGAGATATGCTTATCTCCTTAAGGCAATACAATGTATAGTTGAAAGTATCATTGTTAGCCAGGTTGTTAGTTGAGATGCATATAAAACCTACTTTGAGATAGCAAATCAAGGAGGCACAGCAAGTTGATGATGTAGTTCAATAGATTATATTGGAGTATGGTAATGAGAAGCGAGATGGTTTCCATGACTCAGATGACCAAGTAGCCTATTATCATGGTAGGATGATAGTGTCGGATGTAGATAACTTGAGGAAGTTAGTCCTGGAAGAAGCTCATTCTTCAATGTATGCTATGCATCCAGGGAGCACCAAGATGTATCGAAACTTGAAAGATATGTATTGGTGGCCTAGTTTGAAGAAGGACGTTGTTGAGTTTGTTATGTGGTGTCCATTGTGTCAGCAGGTTAAGGCTGAACACCAGAAGCCTGTAGGGACAATGCAACCTCTGCCCATACCACAGTGGAAGTGGGATCATGTAACCATGGACTTTGTTGTTGGCCTACCCAGGACAAGCAAAGGGCATGATTCCATTTGGGTAATAGTTGATAGGTTGACAAAGATAGCACATTTCTTACCAATCAAAACAACCTATTCTGCTGAGAAGCTGGCACAACTGTATGTTGATGAAATAGTGCGACTGCATGGAGTCCCAGTCACCATTGTTTCTGATAGAGGTCCCCAGTTTACGAGTCATTTTTGGGAGCGACTTCATAAAGCTTTAGGCACACAGTTAAGGTTTAGTACATCCTTTCATCCTCAAACTGATGGACAATCAGAAAGGACTATACAAACTTTAGAGGACTTGCTTAGAGCATGTGTTCTTCAGTTTACAGGGAGTTGGGATTTGCACCTAAGCTTGATAGAGTTTTCCTACAACAATAGCTATCAGCATAGCATTAACATGGCACCTTATGAAGCTTTGTATGGTAGACGTTGTAGATCACCCCTATGTTGGTATGAAACTGGTGAGTATCAACTTTTAGGTCTTGATCTTGTGCAGCAGACCACAAAGAAGATTAAAGTAATACAACAACAGATAAAGACTGCACAGGATAGGCAGAAATCATATGCTGATAAGCGTCGTAGACCTTTAGACTTTCAGGTTGGAGACAGAGTGTATCTCAAAGTCTCACCTTGGAAAGGAGTTCTGAGATTTGGAAGGAAAGGGAAGTTAGCTCCTAGGTTTATGGGGCCTTATCCAATCATTGAACAGGTTGGAAGAGTAGCCTATAAGCTAGAGTTGCCACCAGAGTTGCAGAAGTTATACCCTGTGTTCCACATTTCCATGTTGAGTAAATGTCACCCTGATACAGAATTAGTTCTGCAACCTATGGAAGTAGAATTAAAGGATGATGTGTCTTATGAGGAAGGACCAGTGTCAATCCTTGATAAAAGAATTAAAAAGCTGAAAAAGAAAGACATAAGTCTTGTGAAAATCCTTTGGAATCATCATGGTGTTGAAGAAGCCACATGAGAACTAGAGGAAGAAATGAGAAGGAAATACCCTGCTCTTTTCTCTTAATATGTTTTGTGGATTTCGGGGACGAAATCCTTGTAAGGGGTGGATAATTTGTAACATCCCTCACCTGGGTTATGTACTAACCTTAGGTGTTTTGCTTTAAAATGTAATTAGATGATTGTGGTTATCTTTTGATATGTAATTAAGCTTCTAAGGAACATATATTTTCATTTCAGCCCTTTTTGAATAATGTGGTAATATTATTTTGTTAAATATGGACCAATGTGCAAATTACCCAATAAGAGGGGCTAACTTGCAAATTGCACATGTTAAGATGTTCCTCTAATGTTGAGACATCATAAGTATGAATATGATGTGGTGGAAAGGATTCTACAAGCTTGGGAACATTATATAGCTTGCAGAGCAATACTTGTGCTTTAAAACCTAGTTTTGGTGTAAAATGCAATTTACCCAAAACATAGGGTGCAACATGTAAAATATACCCTTTAGAGTATCTTTCATGATTCTTGGCACCAAGTAGAGCAAAGAAAATGAGGAGGGTGCCTCATTTGAATGATCAAATAAGAAAGATAACTTTAATATCCAAATAACCAAGTTTTAAGCAAATAACCCTTTTTTATATGCAACTTATTAAGATATATGGCTCCTTTCCCTTTTACCTTGGATAAGGGAGGAATTTTGCTCAAGGAAATAATGGAGAGACGTGGCAAATATGTGGAGAAGGATTTGGTGGATTTAGTTGAGAAATAAAAGAAATAATCCTCCTTGCTTTGAAAATACCCCAAAAATATATAAGTGCATCCTTTTAACAAGTAAAGGAGTGTTTCCCTTCATTCCTTCCCTTATCTTCTTGTTTTGGCCGATAGAGGAGAATCTCAAGAGCATAGTAGAACGACTAGGATAGTTTGGGTAAGTCTTGATCATCATCCATCTCGATTTCATGGTGGAAATCCTTATACAAGGTTGGTTTGTTAGCTTTCCTTACACAATTTTTTTTTCTAGCCTTCTTCTTCACCCAAACCTTGAAGAACGAACCTTGGGCAACCTTTGGAGCTTCATCCACCATTAAATCTAAGAAGCTTGGAGATCTAGATCAGATCTTAAGGTGGGTTTTATAATTCAAAACCTTTAAATTTGTTAAGTGCATCTTTTTCTCCTAGAAACATTGCTTGTACTTCTTCTTTAAACACTTCTAAGTGTTCTTGTAAGCAAATCCATGAAGAACCACCCCTGTTCTTGAGGAAGAAGAGGATGGCTTTAATATCTATGTTTATCCTAATTCTTACTTTAGCAAACGGTCCCCCAACTTTTCCAAACGATTTCCCAAACCGTTTGGGAGCAAACGGTTTCAAACCGTTTGAGTGCAAACAGTTTCACAAGACCGCATGCAAGAAAATGGCTTAAGACCATTTGGATAGGTTGACCAGGCATTGACTGTTTGGAGGACTGTTGTACATATTATGGACTAATCACCCACCAAAGATCATTATCTAATTCCAATAAAATCACCAATTGAAGGCTCATTAGTCACCTAAACCCTAATCGAGTTTATTGCTGATTTTAATGATACAATCATGTTGAAGTTTTGATTGAGTGACCCAAACGGTTTGAAAACCATTTGGGGATCACCCAAACGGTCTCAAGACCGTTTGGTGATCATCCAAGACCGTTTGGAGGTCTATGGTTAAGTGGGTTTGACCAATTGAGGGTCCAATGATATCATATTGTAAAACAATTAAGTGCTGATTTTTGTGACCTAAATTAGGGTTCAACCCTTAAGAGATTGACTTGGTTTTGGATGAATTAATGGGCAAACGGTCTCAAGACCGTTTGGAGGATGTCCAAACGATCCCAAGACCGTTTGGGGTCAGGTCATGACCCAATTGAATGATGGTTCAATGGGTTCAACATCAATTAGACTCATGTTGATACATGTTGAAGGGTGATCGATTCCAAACCTTAATCCAATCAATCCAAACCCTAATTGGTGATCAATTGAGGGTCAATTGAGGATCAAATCAGTTGATGGTTGACCTAATCGACTCGATTCATAAGTGGCTAATCGTTGCATGAACGATTGAGGGGTTCAACCTTGGAAACCCTAGCTCAATTGGAAGGGTTGAGACACTTTTTGGTCCATGCGGTTATGAGGTTGTTTGTCCCAAACGGTCTCAAGACCATTTGGGACCAAACAATCCTAAACCGTTTGGTGACCATGCAGTTTCAAGATCAATTTGCCCATGCAGTTTCAAAGTCAAAGTTGGCCAAACGGTCAACAAGACCAAACGGTCTTCACCTCACCTAGGGAAAATGGTCTTGAATGTGTACTTTATCAAACGGTTTCAAAAGTCAAAGGGACCAAACGGTCAACACCACCAAACGGTTTCAAAACTGTTTGGGGGTTGAAAGTGCAAAACCGTTCGAGTTTTAAAAAGGTTAAGAATGTTTGATGCCTTAGTGGTTATGATGGTTTAGTAGTTGTTTAACCTAAACCTTATAGATACCTAAAGTGGTTAAGGGACCAAGTAATTAGTGGGTTGATGCATGATAAGGTCAATGGGAAACATTACAAAAGTACCCTTGATGGGATAGTGTGATTAGTACCCCCTTGATCAAGCAAACCCTAATGACCATAATGGTGATGACATGACTTATGTTATCAAGGTTGATTTGACTTAACCTAACTAAGAGTGATATAAACATCATCTAATAGTTAGAGGAGAGAGAAGACTCCCTATATGTATGAGAATCAAGTAATATACTTCCAACATGTATAAATACACATAATTAGGGTATGATCCTTTATAGTGAGATCATGGAAACCCTAATTATGATTATTAATGAATCTTAACTTAACGAAAGGCATTAATGGAAGTATTCTTCATACATGATGATCGTATGACCTCAATATCATGTAATATGAATAGTAAACCCTAATTCTAGGGTAGTATCATGTAATGTGAATAGTAAACCCTAATCTACAGGGATGTGATAGAATGAACAGTAAACCCTAATTTGGAGTTATGTTTTTAAGCATGAAGCTCTGTTCTTGAATTATAAATGAGTAATCACTATACCTTTGAAAGTCATAAGGGTTGAATAACCCTAATTGAATTGAATAGGAAAACCCTAACCCTAGAAACCAACCGTGGTGATATAACACGATCGTGGTAAATTGTCAATAGCACGACCGTGCAAGGTATCACGGCTGTGGTGTTCTATGATTAAATTGAAAATAACTTGTATTGTGCTAAGACAGATATAATGTGCATGTTTTCAATTATATTAGTCATGCAGGTTGTTACCAAGAGGTAATCATAGCCAGGTAAGGGTTATGATACCACATTCATTGAAAGTATTCTTTAAGATTTGAAAACAATGATATGTTATGTTGCCTATTAAAAAGGTAACTTTTGAGATGGTTAGGGATTTATATCCCAATGGTAACGGATGTGAAATGAACTTGATATAATTAGTACTCCTTCTTTATAGCAATTGTTTTAATGGTTTGTGTTTGAAAACATACCTGATGTTAAAAGAATGCTATAATGTACTTAAATAATCAAGCATAATGATATCATGTAGAGCCCTGATCATAGATCCATCATTGTCAGTAGTTTAATGATGATGAAACAGGTTTTCCTAAGGGAACTCTTGGAGAACATACTTTTGACTATGTTGGGGTTATGGACGTGAATATCCTTACGTCCTAATGTAGGGATTGATGTGAGATGTACTTTAAATCTCTCATCCCTTCATTATATGCTTATGCCGGGATGATGTATCACTAATCTCCCGATGATGTTGTTAATGCCGCATCGATGTGAGATAAATAAGAAATCCCTCGATGGTGAAGAGAGTACAGCATGCCACTGTAACTCTAATAGCGAAGTTTCCAGAATACCCTGGAAAGCTATTATAGCAGAGACACGAGATGTCCTACATGTTGGTCCTCACACTAACTGAGGAAGATGAGGTCATAGGAATCCGGCTCTTCTGATGACCTATGTATGGTACCGATTGTGATTTCGTAATGGTCGGTTGGAGTATGAGAGGTGTAACTCATCTCCTCAGGGCATAATAATGTTTGAAAAACATAATCAGTCATGTAGTATAACTTCTTAGGTTGAACTACGAGAAACAATGATTGATGATACATTGTTTATAATTTTATAATTGAATAACTAGTATACATGTTCTTCATATTCCTTATTGAGATACGTCTTGATATTCAATTAAGTTAGAATTGAAATGATTGCTAAAAGAATGGTTCTTTACTTAATATTAAACCTGTTGTTGAATATTTAAAAGTCTACTGCTTATTGTTATTCCTTTATTGCAATAACAAAGCTTCTGGCGGAGAGTTATAACTCTCACTGGGACAATTCTTCAAATTGTCTCACCCCCATGGAATTTGTCTTTTTAGGTAGACGTCGAGGACGGAGGAACCCATCTAAGGGTGAGCAACAGCAGCAGTAGCAGCAACATCAGGGACAGTAGTGATTCTCAGGTGGAGACACTGACTGTCAAGTTTTGTAGATAGTATGTCCTATTTGTCATCTCTGTACTCTCAAGTCCTAGGAGTCAGTAAATGTTTAAAGTAGATCTGAGATTTTTGGCTTAAAGCCTCGAGAATTTTGTATCTTTCTTTATACAGATAACAAAGCAATTGATGTGGTAACCCCTCGAGAGATGATTTTACAGATATGTAATGATGAATCATGTTGTAAACAACTTATCATGTTTCCTTATAAAGGAGTTTTATTGTTTAAAGATCTCTTCCTAAAAAGTTTTAATTTTTAGTGATTTTTAATAATTCCGCTGCTAGTTAATCGCTTCTGTATTCGTTGATCTCGTTTTCGCGATTCGATCGTCTCACAACTAGTTGGATGTTTACTTGATTTGAATAAAATAGGTCCACCAAACAAGATTCATAGTTGATCTACTAGGACAATCTGTCGTGTTTAGAAATATTGTAGAGAAGGATAGCCAGTTGGATAGAAATGTGGAAACTATCCCAACATATGCATATCTAATAGTTTCATGTGGTCTATGTGCTTTGAACTATTATTGGATGGTATATATACACTCCATGCATGTCAAGAGAAATAATTATTAATGCTAGTCATCATTGTGGGCCACTAGAGACAAATTCACAAGGTGTTAAGTAGAGATGTGCCTCATTGAAGTCGTAACTTGAAAATGGAGTGGTGATCAGAGTATGGTTTGCATACCACATATCTTCTTTTGTGCACCACTATATGTGATGTTCTCCTTTTCTCTTTTTTATTTTTACATCATAATCATGACTAGTGAGTAGTTATGCTATGAGGATATGATTAGTAGCCCCTCTACCCAATTGTTTTATTATATTTTCTTGATTTAGATAATGTATGAACCATTGATTAGATATGTAACTACAATTAGTGTCATAGTATTTGATTCACCACCATATATTTCATTTATAAGGTTAATCAATATCATAACCATGTGAGATTGGATAGTAGGATCGATGCTCTTATATTTTTGGACTTGGTGTTACCGCATATAATTTGATCCTGGGGTGATGAATGTTTCATCTCACAAACATAAAAAAAGTATGATGGGAGTGATATTTTACTTTCAATAAATCTTTAGCTCAAACAAATAGTGGTGTGTCCATTTCTCAGCATAACATGATTCTTGTGAAGTATTTTGTTAAGGGAGAGAGATTGGACTGGGTAGTGTGATGTG
>OY856411.1:76245000-76272500 GCA_963693085.1 Alisma plantago-aquatica | reverse complement strand
CGTTAGTAAAAAAAGTAACTATATGGCAAGAAAAATAATTATGTGAACAAAAAGGTAACTATGTTGATAAAAAAGTTACTATACAACTAAAAAAGTAAATCTGGGAAAAATACACAGCAAATATATATATATATATATATATATATATAATTGTATTTTTAAATTTGTTGTTGCAAATGTAACTATCTACGCATGAAAAGTAACAATTCACAAGGTAAAGTAACCCTCTACATGTTAAAAGAAACAAACTCTAAAAAAAGTAACTAAAATAGGGGCGGGTAGCTACCCATGTGGGTATTAAATTATATATATATATATATATATATATATATATATATATATATATATATATATATATATATGAGTCAGGATAGAATGCGCTGAAGTGTACATTTTGCATGCTAAACTCAATTGGTGTTTGCATATCAAGACGTTTTTTTTAGAAAATGTAAACTACTGATTTTCATTGTTATGCTATAATTAGGCCACATACAAATTTTGATCTCATTTGGATGAGTATAAGTCACTCATCCGAGGGCAACAAAATCGACACACGAAACTAATTTGAAATGCATAATTTTTGTGGTCTTCATAACATGACCTATGATTTTCCAAATGTCTCAAATTTTATATATGAGCTATTCACAAGATGTTCAAGAAGATCAATGAATTACATTTTAAAAAAAATTTCATCATGAAAAACTACTTGAGTGTATTTTTCTCCGGATACACTCGAGTGTATTCCAGCCTGACCCTCTCCCTCTCTCTCTCTCTATATATATATATATATATATATATATGTATATATATATGTATATATATATAAGTATATATATATGTATATATATACATATATATATATATATATATATATATATATATTTATATATATGTATATATATATGTATATATATACATATATATATATATATATATATATATATATATATGTACATATATATATGTACATATATATATATACATATATATATGTACATATATACATATATATATGTACATATATACATATATATATATATATATATATATATATATATATATATATATATATATATATATATATATATATATATATATATATATATATATATATATATATATATATATGGGCTCATATTTAATACCCACGCGGGTAGCTACCCGCCCCCTATTTTGGTTACTTTTTTTTTCAAATTTATTACTTTCAACATGTGGAGGGTTACTTTCCCTTGCAAATTGTTACTCACTACTACAGAAAATGTTTTTTACAACAATTTCTTTTCTCAATTTACAACAGGTGTTAACCGTTGTATTAGATCGCATGGTCTTATGGGGGTGCTTTACAAAACATGTGATCACATGTTGTAATAGATGTATTTTATACAACAGTTTAAACATGTTGTCTTTTAAGGAATGGCCTGTTGTAATATGGGTATTTTACACAACATGTGGTGCACCCGTTGTAATATATATTATACAACAGTTGAATGACATTGTCTTTCACTAAACACACCCATTGTAATAGGGGTATTTTTTACAACATGTGGTTCTCCCATTGTAATATATATTAAACAACATGCGAAGCATGTTGTCTTTTACTAAACACACTCGTTGTAATAGGTAGGTATATTACAACATGCAGTGCACTTGTTGTAATATACATGTTTATACAACAGTTGGAGTATGTTGTCTTTCCATACATTTAACTGTTGTAATAGGATTGTTTAGACAACATGGTGTGTGTCTCTATTGTAATATGCACAATTTATACAACAGATTATGCATGTTGTAGTTCACTATAAACACATGTTGTAATAGGTGTATTTTTTTCCTGACAAACATGTTGTAATAGGTGTGGATAACACAACATGTGTTGTTTGTTGTAGAATCATACATTTTACAACATATCATTAACTGTTGTCTTTGATTAGAGTTTTACAGGTCATATATCGAACCAATTGTATTGATCAAATTAACCATATTATTAATAAATTATAATAAATATGCAATTATACTTTTTCATTTCACAAACAAACACATAGTTGAACAAAATTTCCATCAAAACTTGAAAGAAACTCGTACTAAATTTAATTAATACTAAATCATCCATACAATGATTGAATAATACAAAGTACTGAGTATCCACTCTAGAATCAAAGTGAAAACTAACTAAAAAAGTTTCACACATTGGTCTATGCTAAAGAACAAATGTCTCCCCGACATGTCACATAATCTTATGTGTGCTCAAGAACACATGTCGCCCACTCATTTCGTACCTCATCGATTTCTTCTTGGTTGTAGCAACAACCAATATACTTCGAATAATACTACAATCATATGACAAATATATCAACACATTGTGATTTTTTCAATTTATTTAGAAATTTGAACAAACTAAAAGAATATAATGTTAAGTAGCTTACACATTCAGGAATATTTCTATTTCTCACATCAAAGATGTCTTTCATATACTTCAACACATAATACCCGCAATCTGTCTTGTTCGACTGCTTTGGACACTGTACAAAATAAATATTAATTTGTTATCCGAATAATTGTGAGAACTTGTTAGCAAATAAGAGGTTGGAAAGGTATAAATAGACATAAAACTTAATAAAATGTATGTGTAAACAGAATAAGAAATGCTATAAGAGTGAAAAAGGCATGGTTTATTGCTAAAGAAGGCGTGGTTTATATGCCATACTGGATGATGCAAAACTTGCTCTTGCAAGAGGGGTATTTTGTAAGAGTGAAGAATGCCACCCTTCCAAAAGGAACATTTGTTAAATTATAGCCTCACAATATTTAAATTCAATTCAAGTAGACCACTGTTAATAAAACAGTCACTAAACTCCTGCATACATTCTAGAAGAAGGCTCTTTACAAACTTATTAAATGTCCTTACAATTGGGATCTACCTATAGGGTCTACTTGTAAACCCAAAGTGTAATATCTTGTTTCAAAGGATAATTCCTGAGACATTTGATGATATTGACCCAAAGAAGATCTAATCGATATATGTAAAAATAAGAACATTTGTAAAAATAAGACCATATCAAATCAAGTCGCAGAATCTGAAGAAACTAGAACAACACTTCTTGTTACGACCCCATCTGAGCTTAATTGGTAAACTAGGGTTTACCTAGTCAATTGCAAAGATTAATTGGAATAATAATTCTTGAAATCTAATTAATAATGATGACACAATTAGGATGTTTTAATTATGATAAGAAGTCTAAATGTTCTTTTGTCTTGTAATTAGGGTTTGAGAAGCATAAACCTTAATCGGCCCAAAATAGGGTTTTGATTATACATGAATACAGAATTTGATAAGTAGAATGTCTCACTAAATAATTTTTAGTATTTTATGTGTAACTCTGATTTACTTCAAATTTGGATATGATTTATATATATAAAATGTGAACAACATTGGAAAATATCAGAATTTTTGAAGAATGCTCTGACCTGTTTGTCGGCCGAGTTTCAAACTCGACCGATCACATTTCCAGAATTTTACAGCAGTGTGGTAATTGAATTTTATCTTTTTATTGGTATATCCAATTGATCTCAAATTTTAACAGTATTTGATAAATACAATTTTAGACACTCTTTTAAATTGGCATAATTTTTGGATGACTTTTGAATCGCTACAGTAAGGGTGTCGGTCGAGTTTGTGCAGGACAAACTCGGCCGAATATATTCTGCAGACTGCAATATAGCAGTGCACTGTTCGATTTTTAATTAATTATTGGTAACTCCAAATGATCTCAAATTTTATCTGACGCTCTATAGATCAATTATAAACAACGTGATAAATTCTCATAATTGTTGGATAATGTTTGATCTCTGAAATAAACGAATTACAGTAACTTTTGTATAACTGAATATTCAGCCTATATAATTAAAGTTAAGTGTTGGGTCAATATGCAATTGACCCAAGCAGCTCAATTGACTTATATGAACGACCACACACACAAGCAGCTCTCATTCTTCGTCATTCATTCCAGAGAAATGAGCTCCTAGAGAGAGAGGGAGAATTAGGGCTTGAGTGGAGAAAGTGGGGGAATTGCTGAATTAGGGTTTTGCGATTCCAGGAAGGGTGAAATCAAGTAAGTTCGGATTCCTTGCATAGACTTTTATGGTGAATCTTCTCTCTCATGTCAAGATTCCATCCTTGCTCTGATTTGATCCAAGATGATGTCGAAATCCCCTCTTTTCTCACCCTTTCTTCATAATCCCTCTTTTTCAAGGTTTCCGAGTTGAATAGAAGAAGAATTGGGAGATTTGCTAGGGATTTGATAGGAATTCGAGATTCCCTGAGTTGAGATGCAGTTGTGAGGTGTTTTCACACCTTAGGGTGAGTGGGTTCTTCCTTCAAACATTCTAATGCACGAATTTGATTATAGCATCCAAATCCCTAATTGCTTAGTATGTGATTTTAAAACCTAAAATGTCCGTTTGATTTAAGATTGTTGCAAATTGATATGATATGGATTCCTTCTCTATTTTGAATGATTCGTAAATGGTAGATTCATATCAGAAACGTATGCAACACTTCCTAGTGAGAATTCTTTACAGATTTATATCAAATGATGTAATTAGGGTTTAACCTAATTGAGACATCACTAGTGTTTCAACCTTATTGAAAAAGACTAGTAACTCTATAAGTGGTTAGGATGTACCTCGTGGGTTATCTTAATTGAATCTTATTTTGGATACATGATATCACAGTGATGGTATGGAAAACCTAAATTTAGTTAAATTTCCATGATTTCATGTCTATATTGATTGCATATGATTTGTTGGAAACAGTCTTTATTTAGTAAAGGCTTATATCTTATGAGATCATGATAAGAGCCATGTGACAAGTGAATGAGGCAAATGAAACCCTAAGAGTAGGGTGTTGGCATGTGATGAATGAATAAGGTGAATGAAACCCTAAGGATAGGGTGTTCAATGAATTATGTTATGGTGACATGAAAGGTCTCGGTAGGAGATGTGGTGATACTTAACTGTTGAATTGTATGTTTCTAGTGCATTTAACTGTATATGCTTGTTCTCTCTGAAATGATATCTACATACTGCAGGGCTTCTTATATTCCAATATATATCTCGTAAATTGCAGGTGATGAGATATGACATGCCCTAGAAAGGGATGTTACTGAGATATGATATATGTTGAATACATGAGTTTTGACGTTGCTATGTGATATTTCTGTTAAATTGTTTATTTGTTAATCAAGTATAGACCTAGGTGCCCTAACACCGTAGAACCCCTTAGACGGGTCTGCAACTTTGGGGTGAAACTCGTGTTGCAACATCATCCGTGCTTGTGTCGCGGACAAACGAGGAAAGAGAAAAAAAGGGCAGTGTCTAACAACAATTGTGCTTGTGTCACAATGGCACTGCGATATCACCAGAAAACTTGGTTATCTAACACCATTCGTGCTTGTGTCGCGAAGGTAACCCTGTGACTCTCCGCCGGTGTACTCAGGTTTAAGGAGGAGTCGAGAGCACACGTGGTTGTGCAGCACACGTGGTTGTGCGAGGAGGCCAAGGAGCCTGTGTCCTGTGTAGACCAGGACGAGTAGTCAGACTTAGCACTCCCCGGGTGTGTCGCTAAGTCTTGTACGGTGGGACCGTAGCATGAACTTGTTGCGGATCTTCATATGTAGAGTACACTGCATATGTTTAGGGCATAATCTAAAATATGATCATATAGGTTCACAGAGTTCTTTATAAATGAAAGAGTTAAGGAAGACTAGAAGCATAGTCTTCTTGTAGTTATTCTTTGGATGCAATATTTACATTCTTTGTTATTTCAATTATATTGTTTTAGAACTGCTCAGTGTAGTATTAACTGTTGTTAAATTTCATATCATTTATTCAAATTATATCTGTAATCACATTAGTGCATTAGTCTGTTTCCTTGAAGTACTAATTCACTGAGCGAGTAGGCTCACCCCTCTACTCAAACATTTTAGGGTTAATCGCGTGGACTTGAAGATGATCAGAGCGTTGGAGTAGATCTGCCACAGGAGTTAAGTATGAGATTAGTTGAGTCAGTCGGTCCTTGTCACTCTAGGTCCTCAGTAAGAGATAAGAGAGAGAGTTGTAAATACAATGTGTAATGTTGTTCGTCTTTGATATGTAAGCTAATTAGCTAGTTTCATATGCATAATGAGTGAGAGACATTATGAATGCTTATACATGTATCTTTTCTATTAAAGTCTGATTAGTAGAAGAAATGTTCAGATTCCTTGTTAAGATGTTATGTGGTTCAATGCGATGAAACAAGAGTTTAAAAGATAAGAAAAAGTTGAGGGTGTTCTTTGTGTTAAATATAAATCCTATCTTACGCCCTAATCTCATGATTTGAGGTAATTGTGAGATCGGGGTGTAACAGCTTGGTATCAGAGCTTAGGGTGAGTTGTCAAGGACCATTAAGTTAGTAAGTTAGAGTCCTATGTGTGGCAGATAGGAGATGTTTGATGTTATCTTTGGGGATTTGAGTATTTGGATATCCTGGCCCGATATCTGAGTACTTGGATCAGCCAGTACAAGCTACTCTGTCTATTCTCTCACGTATACCCTGGCCAGGTATACAGTGGAAGAATGGGATAGAGATGAACCCTAGAAATGTTAGGGTTAGAAAACGAGAAAAGAAACAAGAATTAAGAGCATAAATGTAAAAGGAGATAGAATTTACATTTCATAATGTTGTTTTTGTTGGAAATGTACAGAAATGCTCTTATATGTTTCAATTGAAATATTCAATACTTTGAAATATGGGTCTTTAATATCTGTTGTACACTATGCAATTGTAGCATTTATTGATTTCATTCTTTGTAACAAGTAGACTAGAATTGACCTTTGAATGAGCTTTTATTTCTATGGTTTTGCCCGCTGATTCGAGTGAAATTGACATCAGCATGTCTGTTTAGGTTTTCAGTCTGTGCGCGGTTTGGCCGAGTTCGTGTTTTGGTCGGCCGAGTTCCTTGTCTAGGATTTCAAACAGCGTTTTGGTCGGCCGAGTTTGGTCTTGAATCGGCCGAGTTTCTTTGTAGGTAAACAAGTAGTGTTTCGATCGGCCGAGTTCCCCAGAGGATCGGCTGAGTTTCCTGCTGATCGGCCGAAGTTGGTCGGCCGAGTTTCAAAATCTAGAAGGTGATCGGACGAGTTACAAAGTGATCGGCCGAGTTTCTGAGCTGTGAGTGGCAGTTCAGGAAGAATGTGATCCTTTGTAGTCCTTGGCTTCAGGATTTCAGGTTTGGCCTGGTCCGGTTGGCAGGATGCATTATTAGGATCTAATGAATCCTATCAATAGCATAATAAGAATAGAATTGGAATAATTAGACCCACATCAGAGTAAGAATGTACATACAGTAAGATGTTGAAACATATGGGCAAGATCAGAACAACTAAGAATTAGTTGAAACTGATGTCTGAGGTTTAACTTTGGGGTCTCAAATGTGAAACCCTTAATTGGGAATAATAGAACATGATAAGAAGTTCATAATCAATTTATTGATTAATATTACATGAACTATACATATGAAATATAGAAAAGATATGTGAAATGTATGTATGGTTCAAGATAGCAAGAATCAATCATGAAGAATGAATCATAGAATAGAGTATAATGCTTTTATGAACTCTAAAGAAAAGGCTAAGTAGAAGAATAGAGTGAGCTTTCAATAGGTTCATAAAATTAAAAAGGATCGTATGAATATGTAATTCATAAGACTAGAACAACAAACTAGTTTCTAAGCAAAGAACATAGGTGTAGTTTAACGAATGAATAAATCATACAAAGGTAGACTGTATTCAGGAAGGAAAAACTTGATTGAAAGAGAAACTATGTTTGACCCATGCATGATCACCTTGATTTAAAAATGAAGAATATGTAATGTATTCAACATGAGGAAAAACTAATAGAAGGACTATTAATTTAGAACGTTAACTTCGCAATAGTATAAAGATAAAGGAGGAAATATGTGCAACATGGTATACCTGACCATGCATATGAATAAGCAACATGGTCATAAGAGAAAAATTTAGAATTAAAGATGACGGGTTAAAGAGTAGTATATGGTAAGAGGACTATGAAACGTAAGATAGGGTTTGAAATATGATGGAGAAATTATAAAATAAAGAGGTTGTGAGATTCAGGCAAGGGCTAATTAATCAAATATCTCTGTTGATAACTAAGTAAATCTGCATACAAGAATGTATTAAGGGAATGTTTGAATACAAGAATTCCAAGTCTTAAAATCATCTTCTCTTTCATATATTCCTTAATGAGAGCAAGATGGGAATGAAATGATAAGAGAAAATGATTCATATATGGTGCATAACTACCTTGGTGGGGTCATCTAGTGAATGTAATAGTGACATACAGTATGATGAAGTGCGATAATAAATAAATTCTTGTGTGATAGCAAGAATGATGAATAATCTATTCCTATCTTAAATGATCCAATGCTAATGATGTTTATTTTATATAATCATATGGTAAGGATAGGTAGCAAAAAGTAAAGAAGTAATGAATGAGCAGAGAGATATGGGAAAGCACTAGCTTTATGTAATATGTAAATTTGTTTTTACATGTATGATTTGTTGAAGGCATATTAAGGTATGAAAGTTGGTTCTACATATGATTTCAGTATATTTGTGCAAGCTATATGTTAAATTAAAGGTGTATGATAGTTGTAGTAATTCATACATGATATGCATCTTACTATTGTGTATTTGTGACATGGTGATACGGTTTGGATGATGTCAGAACACATGGAGGGATATCCTGAATAAGGTAGTTATACCTATTCACTCATATTAATACAAAGGGATGATAATCAGATTGTCTGGACAAGTAACCCTAATGAGGTGTAGCTTGTTATACCTAGCTCTAATATAACTGAGTGATGGTATTTGAGTATGATTAATGCTTGAATTACTGATACAATTGTGGATTACCTTATTACTGTTGTTGAAACCCTAAAATGATATAATACGATGGTTACACTTTGAATTGTGTGTGGGCCCATAACCCACAGGTCCCAGGATCGAAATAGGATAGTATGAAATGAGGTGGTAATGCTTCACCTCATGCATCCATGACCCAATGGGGATGCCAAGAGTAGTATTGCGCAAATGATTGTTGAATCTAGTCTTTTAATTCAAGACTGTTTTGTTATTTGAATAGCACATGATTAAAGTTTAAAACAGTATGGTGAACTTGCTTTTGTCATTTAAAGGTGATACAGAACAATAGAACTCTCTGAGCAGTATAAGTTGAGATAGTTGTATCAGAGTATCAGAGTTGCGCAGTGAAAGCGTGGTAGTTTATCTTTGCATTCTATGTTTGACTGTGGCATAAAGAATTTGCTTGATATCATCGAGAACTATTTGAAACATGTTGTGATTTAGTAAGGAATTAAAATATCTAATGTTGAAAACTACATTCAGGTATGAAATACAAGAATATGATGACATGGAAGTCTTTAGAAGCTTAGAATAACCTTGAATGTATCTTTCTTGTAGGTTTATGTTTCGAGGACGAAACATTCTAAGGGGGGAGAGTTGTTACGACCCCATCTGAGCTTAATTGGTAAACTAGGGTTTACCTAGTCAATTGCAAAGATTAATTGGAATAATCATTCTTGAAATCTAATTAATAATGATGACACAATTAGGATGTTTTAATTATGATAAGAAGTCTAAATGTTCTTTTGTCTTGTAATTAGGGTTTGAGAAGCATAAACCTTAATCGGCCCAAAATAGGGTTTTGATGATACATGAATACAGAATTTGATAAGTAGAATGTCTCACTAAATGATTTTTAGTATTTTATGTGTAACTCTGATGTACTTCAAATTTGGATATGATTTAGATATATAAAATGTGAACAACATTGGAAAATATCAGAATTTTTGAAGAATGCTCTGACCTGTTTGTCGGCCGAGTTTCAAACTCGACCGATCACATTTCCAGAATTTTACAGCAGTGTGGTAATTGAATTTTATCTTTTTATTGGTATATCCAATTGATCTCAAATTTTAACAGTATTTGATAAATACAATTTTAGACACTCTGTTAAATTGGCATAATTTTTGGATGACTTTTGAATCCCTACAGTAAGGGTGTCGTTCGAGTTTGTGCAGGACAAACTCGGCCGAATATATTCTGCAGACTGCAATATAGCAGTGCACTGTTCGATTTTTAATTAATTATTGGTAACTCCAAATGATCTCAAAATTTAGCTGACTCTCTATAGATCAATTATAAAGAAAGTGCTAAATTCTCATAATTGTTGGAGAATGTTTGATCTCTGAAATAAACGAATTACAGTAACTTTTGTATAACTGAATATTCAGCCTATATAATTAAAGTTAAGTGTTGGGTCAATATGCAATTGACCCAAGCAGCTCAATTGACTTATATGAACGACCACACACACAAGCAGCTCTCATTCTTCGTCATTCATTCCAGAGAAACGAGCTCCTAGAGAGAGAGGGAGAATTAGGGCTTGAGTGGAGAAAGTGGGGGAATTGCTGAATTAGGGTTTTGCGATTCCAGGAAGGGTGAAATCAAGTAAGTTCGGATTCCTTGCATAGACTTTTATGGTGAATCTTCTCTCTCATGTCAAGATTCCGTCCTTGCTCTGATTTGATCCAAGATGATGTCGAAATCCCCTCTTTTCTCACCCTTTCTTCATAATCCCTCTTTTTCAAGGTTTCCGAGTTGAATAGAAGAAGAATTGGGAGATTTGCTAGGGATTTGATAGGAATTCGAGATTCCCTGAGTTGAGCTGCAGTTGTGAGGTGTTTTCACACCTTAGGGTGAGTGGGTTCTTCCTTCAAACATTCTAATGCACGAATTTGATTATAGCATCCAAATCCCTAATTGCTTAGTATGTGATTTTAAAACCTAAAATGTCCGTTTGATTTAAGATTGTTGCAAATTGATATGATATGGATTCCTTCTCTGTTTTGAATGATTCCTAAATGGTAGATTCATATCAGAAACGTATGCAACACTTCCTAGTGAGAATGCTTTACAGATTTATATCAAATGATGTAATTAGGGTTTAACCTAATTGAGACATCACTAGTGTTTCAACCTTATTGAAAAAGACTAGTAACTCTATAAGTAATTAGGATGTACCTCGTGGGTTATCTTAATTGAATCTTATTCTGGATACATGATATCACAGTGATGATATGGAAAACCTAAATTTAGTTAAATTTCCATGATTTCATGTCTATATTGATTGCATATGATTTGTTGGAAACAGTCTTTATTTAGTAAAGGCTTATATCTTATGAGATCATGATAAGAGCCATGTGACAAGTGAATGAGGCAAATGAAACCCTAAGAGTAGGGTGTTGGCATGTGATGAATGAATAAGGTGAATGAAACCCTAAGGATAGGGTGTTCAATGAATTATGTTATGGTGACATGAAAGGTCTCGGTATGAGATGTGGTGATACTTAACTGTTGAATTGTATGTTTCTAGTGCATTTAACTGTATATGCTTGTTCTCTCTGAAATGATATCTACATACTGCAGGGCTTCTTATATTCCAATATACATCTCGTAAATTGCAGGTGATGAGATATGACATGCCCTAGAAAGGGATGTTACTGAGATATGATATATGTTGAATACATGAGTTTTGACGTTGCTATGTGATATTTCTGTTAAATTGTTTATTTGTTAATCAAGTATAGACCTAGGTGCCCTAACACCGTAGAACCCCTTAGACGGGTCTGCAACTTTGGGGTGAAACTCGTTTTGCAACATCATCCGTGCTTGTGTCGCGGACAAATGAGGAAAGAGAAAAAAAGGGCAGTGTCTAACAACAATTGTGCTTGTGTCACAATGGCACTGCGATATCACCAGAAAACTTGGTTATCTAACACCATTCGTGCTTGTGTCGCGAAGGTAACCCTGTGACTCTCCGCCGGTGTACTCAGGTTTAAGGAGGAGTCGAGAGCACACGTGGTTGTGCAGCACACGTGGTTGTGCGAGGAGGCCGAGGAGCCTGTGTCCTGTGCAGACCAGGACGAGTAGTCAGACTTAGCACTCCCCGGGTGTGTCGCTAAGTCTTGTACGGTGGGACCGTAGCATGAACTTGCTGCGGATCTTCATATGCAGAGTACACTGCATATGTTTAGGGCATAATCTAAAATATGATCATATAGGTTCACAGAGTTCTTTATAAATGAAAGAGTTAAGGAAGACTAGAAGCATAGTCTTCTTGTAGTTATTCTTTGGATGCAATATTTACATTCTTTGTTATTTCAATTATATTGTTTTAGAACTGCTCAGTGTAGTATTAACTGTTGTTAAATTTCATATCATTTATTCAAATTATATCTGTAATCACATTAGTGCATTAGTATGTTTCCTTGAAGTACTTATTCACTGAGCGAGTAGGCTCACCCCTCTACTCAAACATTTTAGGGTTAATCGCGTGGACTTGAAGATGATCAGAGCGTTGGAGTAGATCTGCCACAGGAGTTAAGTATGAGATTAGTTGAGTCAGTCGGTCCTTGTCACTCTAGGTCCTCAGTAAGAGATAAGAGAGAGAGTTGTAAATACAATGTGTAATGTTGTTCCTCTTTGATATGTAAGCTAATTAGCTAGTTTCATATGCATAATGAGTGAGAGACATTATGAATGCTTATACATGTATCTTTTCTATTAAAGTCTGATTAGTAGAAGAAATGTTCAGATTCCTTGTTAAGATGTTATGTGGTTCAATGCGATGAAACAAGAGTTTAAAAGATAAGAAAAAGTTGAGGGTGTTCTTTGTGTTAAATATAAATCCTATCTTACGCCCTAATCTCATGATTTGAGGAAATTGTGAGATCGGGGTGTAACACTTCTATTGGAGAATCAGAAAGCAGTATTTTTCTGAATCAAAATGGTAAATTACCTTGATAATTTCCCATTTCAAATTCTTCCTATATTGCACATCTCTCTTTTGATAAACTTTATGAGTCCTATTCAAATTCATATCAAAAATTCTATGCATTAGTAACTATATATGGAACTTTCAATACATGTATTATGTAATTGAAACTGTTTTATGAAGTACTTACAACTCCATGAGTTTTTCCACGTTCCCTTATAATTTTCCTCGTAACGGATCAAGATAGTGGCACTTACCCCACATAGGGTCGAAGATGCAAAGTATCCAATGTCCCGTACGCATACATGAGTATTACATTTTAATATTAACGTATTTTTAAGCAACATTTAAAGTAAACTAATAAGAGACAATCGACAAAATGTATGCATACTCCACATTATAAGGTAAAAAGAACAATTCTAATCTTTGTTTCTTCCCTCTAATGAACTGATCTGCTATGTACTTCGCCCGAGTCTCCACTTTATCATTGTATAACAGATCTATAAAATGTGGACATATAAATCCAAATATATTAAATACATTTCCCGAGGTCACTTTGTTGAACAAATGCCTACAAAAAAACACATATTTAGTCTTTTTACTTGTATAGAAACTTGTATAGAAACACATATTTAGTGTTTGTAATTGTACAGAAACTTGTATAGAAACACATATTACTGGTATAGAAACTTACTTTATGTACACTGATATGCGTGAGGCATCTAGTTGGTCTTTATCATGGCATATTTTAACCAATTCCGGTGTGATAATCAGCTCATGTGTGTAACCTACTACATCTTCAAACATCTGAAGAGAGATGTTACAATTCTAATCATCTTCCACATACACCATAAACAATTTCAGCTTCATTGGAGGCTTTTTGCATGTTGGCTTGACATTACTTGAGACTTCATCACAATTTTTTCTAGTTTTTGAATTTCCTATTTGTGTGCTTATTGATTCCCTCACTTTTCTTTGAGACAATGAGTCTTGGGATTCCTTGCATATGATTATAAAAATAAAAAATATAGTTTATTAATATACATGATTCATTTCAATAAATTAATAAAAACATTGTCAAGTTATCGCATATACCTTCATATTTATTTTGATCAATTCTACAGAACAAGGAAGGCAGGTGTCTATGCCTTGACAAAATTGATAAACTTCAGCCATATCTAAAGGTATTGTCACATTTTCTTTAGGCATCAACGGGGTATTAGTTATCACTTTTTTGTGTTTTGGATCCAATGCCACGTTGTGAAGGATAATTGGCTCATTTGTATGAGATATATACACCCTTCCATCAGCTACTGAACGTAATGGATTATCCAACATCAAAATACACTTGTGATAGCCCTACAAAAATCAAATATAGATATTGCCAACATGAGAAATCACTATCTCTAATACATAACAGACTTGTTGATTACCTCAGGCAGATGTAAGAATTGTGCAAGTGGGCAATTAGATTTGGAAGTAGGGTATTGTTCTGTATCCCCAACATTGTCGAGATCCTTACTCGTATTCTTCCCTTCATGATACTTGATCTTCATGGTTAAAGCTTTAATGGTTTGTTGCATTTGTAACAACATATGGGATGGTTGATCATCTGTTCGAGCCACACTTTGACAATATTTTGTAATTGTTATTCCTGGTCTGGTTGCTCTCGCATGTCCTGGGTGATCCTTTTTTGCCATTGCCATTGTTAACACATCATTACATCCCTTCTCACAAACGAGTCCCTCAGAAACTTCATGAGATAGAGCACCCTTGCAAAATATAAAACATACATATGTAAAAATAGTAAAAACTATATATTGTGATGAAAAATCAACGAGATAAAAAATTAAACTTACAATCTTGTATACCACTTCCTTGACCTTGTCACTAGTAACATCACCAGTTTTGTCCATTCTAGCTCTTTTCCATAATTCTGCTCTAGAAATCTTTGAAATAACTGGATCTAAATTATTCTCACTGATCTGTTTATAATATGATAAAAGCACAATACTTTTATACCTCTATATGAAATTTCACAAATTGCTTTAAAATGAATCAAATCTTACAATTTCTTACTCTAGGCCAACATGTCCCTTACGAGAAATTCTAGGCCGATACTCATTCTTTGACGACAATTCTCTTCCAGCCTTACTTCTTCTCAGGTTATTTTTACGAACAATAAATATGAAAATATATTTAAATGTCTTACAAGTAAAACAACAAAAAGGATTTTGTACACTAGTTATATTATCACCTTAAATTCTTTAGTCACTCGACTCATGACAAAATCCTCGCATTGATCTACAGATATAAAATCATATTCTTTGGGTGGGTGTTTGCATATGTTTCCATCTTCATCCCTCATGATTTTTTTTGATAACCGAGATTTGAATTCCCTCCATCTATCATTGGCTCTTTGTAATACCCACTGCTTTTTGACAGATCTAATCGAAAAAACACCCTACAAATAACAAAATCACATACACAGCGGAAGGGCTTGTTTAGTTTGGGGGAAGTTTGAGGATCGCCCGCTGAGAAGAGGATACAAAACCCAAAACCTCTGCCTGACTAATATATATGTAGGTTAATTATTTTTTTTTAAAATAACATGTAAATATATGTAGGTTAATTAGTTATTTAGTGAAAAATTGCCATTGTCATGACCACATAAAATTTAATTTTGTTCAAGCGACATCTCAAACAAAAATCCACCCATATTGCCAGTGAGGTAGTAGTTTGGGTGGTTAAAAGGTCGGCTCCCCAATAAAGGGACCCTGGTTCGAAACTCATCTCCTCGAAAATCGATTTGTCCCGTCACATAGGCCGGCACAATGTGTAATTTAAATGTTATCCCCATTATTCGGGTAGGAGGGGGACCAATGGTTTACACTGCTAGGGTGGGTCTCGCTTAATCGTGGACCGTCCTCAGGGGTGGTTCCCACATATCTATAAAAAAACCCATATTGAGAAAATTAAATTGCAAAAAAGAACTTGTACCCATATTTGACAATAATTTTATAAAAAAATCATGATCTGGTTACATGTTCATGAAAAAATTCTAAAAAAAGAAATTGTGTCCGACTCAGTTCACAGTATATAATAAGTAGGAGTCTGTTGTAGATACAACAACATGTATACTGTGTTGCATAGTCACAAATTCAGCATTCGACGTTATTTGGTGAGATTGAAAATTTTGGTATTCGAGAATTATGCGGGAACTTTGGATATAAAATGGCAAAGATACGGTAAAAGTTTTGGTCAATCATTCTGGAAAAAAATGGATACAATTTGGATATATATATATATATGCAAATTTAACTTGGTAATTTGGTACTAAAAGTTCAACAATTATCAAGATTCATACATGTACATAAAAGCACCACAGTACCACAATGGTGAATTGGGTAAAATTATAGGTGTAGAATTTAATAGAGAAATAAAAATATGTATAATTGATAAACATCGACCTTTAAGGGTCTGACTGGTTTGGTATAATTGAAATTTTCTTGGAAGGCTCCGATTGGTTCAGTGTAAGTAGAGTTTTTTTGGAAGTCCTTTTCCAGGAACTGAAGTGCAGTTCCTGGAAATTGAGTTCAGATGATTGGTTTAAAAATCAAAGTTTTTTAGGAAAATGGGTTCCATGTGATTGGTTTGCTGTAATTTTGTTACATTACATGAAATGTAATGTACCACAAACATCACAAACTTTATATTTTGCAAACCATATAATATCTATTTTAAATAGAACTTCATAAGCAACAAAGTATTATTCATAGGCTTATCCCTAAGTGCATATGATTTTTTCATACACAGATAATTTCTATGTCGTCTCTTACTCAAGATCAACATGATCATCATTATCAAAATGACATATGTTTGTTGACGTTCCTTACAACCAATATGATCAACCATCTAAATAAAAAAGAAAATAATCCAAATATGTTCAAACAAAATTTCTATGCAAATATGTAATATTACATAAGTTATATTGTTGTTTAATCAGTAGTAGAACTGGATTTTGCTTTACAATGATTTATATGATACGAAGAATATGAAGTCACCCAAATACTATTTGGTTAGAATCCCTTAATCATGACATGTTCATAAACATCTTATTTTATTTTAAATACCTATTGCTACAAGTTTTGCATGGACACAACAATTGATTGTTTCTTAAAGGCCTTTGATGAGAAAGAGCATAGTCTATGAATGCAGACACCCCCTCTCGAAAGTCTTTACTAAGGAAACATCTTTCAATGTACATCCAACTCCTATCGGCTAAGTAATTCATCTACAAAAATAATGAATAATATATTTAGTATCATAGTAGGAAAATAAGTTGATCATCCATATGACAATAATAAAAATACTTCTCCAGATATTTTGATGAACTCCTTTTCCCTAGCTTGTAAGATACATTCTCAAATAATTTTTTATTGGAGATATGCCTATTTTAAATAATCTTCTTTTTTATGATATTTTATTGCATCTAACATAACACGTAAAGTTGAGCATTTCAAATTGTATTGAATGTGTTATTGAAATTATAAATTTATTAATTTGTTTTTATCTTCTTTAAATCTTCATGTTCTAATGTGTAACAACATGACATTATTCAACATTATAATATCTTCATCATTAAATGAAAACCATATTCAACTAAGATCATTTGACTTAACTAAAATAGCATTATATTAAAGAGTTGTATTTGAATTATGACTATGTTGTTTGAAAATATATGAACCAGAAATACATATCACTACAGAATGTTTGAAAAAAATTATAACGTGCACATGTAAGTATAGTAATTGTCTACAACATGACATTATTCAAGTGTTATAGAAAAATCTACTGATAAAAATTGGAGCAAGATATGCCTTATTTAATTAATTTCTTTTTATAATATTTTATTGCATCTAACATATCAAGTCAAGTTGATCATTTAAAGTTGTATTGAATGCGCTATTTAAATTAGGAATTTATTAATTTGTTTTTATCTTCTTAAAATCTTCATGTTCTAATGTGTAACAACATGACATTTGTAACATCCCTGACCTGGGTTATGCTTTAACCCTAGGTGTTTTGATTAAGAAAGATGATTATATGCTTAATCTCATCTTGTGAAAAGTAATTAAGGCTCAAAAGGAACCTATGTTTCAATTTTGGTCCTGTTTGAACAATGTTGAAGCAATATTTGCTTATTTTGGACTAAAGTGCAAATTACCCAAGTTGAGGGGTTAAATTGCAAATGTTGCATGATAATATGTTCCTCTGATGTTGAGACATCATAAGAATGAATATGATGTAGTGGTATGGTTTCCACAAGCTTGGACACCAAGATTAAGCTTGTAAAGCAATCCTTGTGCATTAAAACCTAGTTTTGGTGTAATGTGCAATTTACCCAAAATCTAGGGTTCAATATGCAAATTACCACTTCAAAAAGGTCCCTAATGTTTCTTAGCATCATTTAGATCAAAGAAAATGAGAGGGACTCCTTATTTGAATTAAGTTATAGGAGAGAGAATCTTGACATTAAAATAATCAAGAATAATGCCTAATTGAAACCCTAATTCGATTTAGGGCAAAAATGAATAAAAATAATTTAAGGGCCTTCAACCAAAATGTTTTGGGTTGATTTTGAATAAGGATGGACGTTCCTTTGCTAATATAAGGAACGAAAATATCTTAAGTAGGTGAAATTCCACTCACCTTATTATAAAGAAAAGTAATTTCCACTCACATATGGGATATTAATATAATAAGCATTAAGGTGCTTAATTTGCTTTTCTTTAAATTGAGGATAATGAAGGGTAATAAAAGGCAAGGAAGGTGCCTCGTACCCAAGGTAGTTTAGGGGGAAGAGGCGGCCACTTTATTGGGATTAATTGGATTTTTATAAGGCATTTTCTCTCTCATCAATTTCCTTATAAAAGTGCCATTCCAAGCCCAAACCAAGGCCTTTTTCAGATTTTATTCTTCCCCTTGCTTGCAAAACCGACCAAGGAGCTAGGGAGGAGCAGGGAGCACGTCCCCAACCTGTGGGTAAGCCCTTGACCTTCGTTCTTCATGATTTCATGGTGGAAATCGAAAATAAATTATGGATTCCTTCTTATTTCGATCTCCTCTTCAACCCTAGCCAACTTTTGCAATCAAAAGCTTGAGGACGAGCCTAGGGGGAGTTGCAAGAGCTTCATCCACCATTAATGGCGTGAGCTTGGAGCTTTGGAGCTCAATTGGAGGCGGGTTTTATAACTTAAACCCTTAAACATTGCTATTGCATCAATTCACTATGCTTTGTTGACTGATTTCTTCAATTTGATGCACTCTTGTTTCTTTGCTGCAATTTCCATCAATAACGGTTTCTGTTCTTGGTTGCTCGAAGGAAGGGGATGATGACATCATACTATATGCTTATCCAAAGAAAATTACCAAGCAAAACCGTTTTGATAGCTACTCCAAATCATTTTAATTTGATTGGCTATGCGGTTTGAGCAAACCGTTTAAGGGCAAACGGTTTGAAACCGTTTGGGAGAAAACGGTTTCAAGACCGTTTTATATGGTTGACCAAGCGTTGACCGTTTGGGAAATTTGTTCCTAATTATGTAGTCTGATAACCCTCCAAATTTGAGGGATTAACTCCAAAGTAATCGAGAGTTGAAGGCCAATCAATTAGGCAATCGGATTAAATTATGTGCTGATTTTCAACCTGATTAACTTGACCTGGTTGAGAAAACGGTTTCAAGACCGTTTGAGATGGTTGACCAAGCGTTTACCGTTTGGGATTCCTGTTCATAATTATGTTTGTTAATAACCCTCCAAAGTTGAGGTATTAACTCCAAAGGAATCGTGAGTTGAAGCCTAATCAATTAGGGAAACCTAATTGGATTAAGTGCTGATTTTCAATCTGATTTAATTGAACTTTTTGGGCAAACGGTCTCAAGACCGTTTGAGTGCGTTGACCAAGCGTTTACCATTTGGGATTACTATTCCTAATGATGTGATCTAATGACTCACCAAATTTTATGGATTAATTCCAAACGAGTCATGAGTTGAAGGCTAATCAATTGGGCTAACCCTAATTGAAATCAGTGCTGAAATCACAATGAGCTAATTTGAGATTTTGGGTTGATTAGCCCAAACGGTCTCAAGACCGTTTGGGGGATCATCCAAACGGTCTCAAGACCGTTTGGGGTCACCTCAAGACTGTTTGGAGGTCTGGGGTCAAGTATAGTTGACCAATTGAAGGTCCAAAGGTACTAATCATATTGCAATGTAGTGCTGATCTGTTGATCAACTCGATAGACCAATCTATGATGATGTTTCACTAGAATCCAAAGGTTGGATGGGCCAAACGGTCTCAAGACCGTTTGGAGCTCATCCAAATGGTCTCAAGACCGTTTGGTGGTCACCCAAGACCGTTTGGAGGTCTAGGGTTGAGTATGGTTAGGTATTTGAAGGTCTAAAGGTACCAAGCTGTTATACAATGCAATGCTGATTTGGTGATCAATCCAATGATCCAAACCTTAATTGGATGGCTTGGAATTGAGTGATATGATGGGCAAACGGTCTCAAGACCGTTTGGAGGTCATCCAAACGACCTCAAGACCGTTTGGGGTCAGGTCATACCCAATTTGGATAATGGTTCAATAGTTTCAAAGTAACCAATCTTGCATTGATGAGTGTTGTTGGATCTTCGATTCCAAACCCTAATTCAATTGAATCAAGCCCTAATTGATGACCAATTGAGGGTCAATTGAGGGTCAAATTAGTTGAAGGATGACCTATTAAACTCAATTGAAGTATGAGCATAGGTCCAATTGATGATTGGTTCCATGAATTCAATGGTTGAAGGTCCAATGCAATCAATTGAAACACAATTAGTAGCATGATTGATGATCAACTTCAAAGCTCTAATTGGTGTTTATAAACCCTAATACCATTGAGATCAGACCATAATTGAAGTCCCAATTGAGGGGTGAGCCATGATTCAAATGATGATTGAGTTGATGATCCAATAGGTTGAAGTTCCATTGATTAGAATTGAGTGTGGTTCAATTTGGTTAATTCAATTGGATACCTCATGTTATTGAAGGTCTAATTGATCAAACCTTTTTAAAAACCTAATGTGATTAGGTGGGAGATACCTTTAATGGTACTAGTCATTAATGCATAACAAATGCATGGACCCAATACACGATGTAAACCCTAATTGAGGCTGATTCAATGTATAACCTTAATAAGAGGTTGTCTACGTGTGAAATCACTAATTAGGATGTTAGTAAACCCTAGTTGAGGGTGTATCCTTGTGAAACCCTAGTGGAGGGTGTATCATTGTGAACCCTAGTTGAGGGTGTAACCTTGTGAAACCCTAGTGGAGGGTGTATCATTGTGAACCCTGGTTGAGGGTGTAACCTTGTGAAACCCTAGTGGAGGGTGTATCATTGTGAACCCTGGTTGAGGGTGTAACCTTGTGAAACCCTAGTGGAGGGTGTATCATTGTGAACCCTGGTTGAGGGTGTATCCTTGTGAAACCCTAGTTGAGGGTGTATCATTGCGATTGTTTATAGGCAACTTTATAATAAAGTTATGCCTTAAACTAAGATAAGTCCATATCATGTGAGATAGCTGGACAATTCTAATGTGTGGCCTATGCATTATATGCTAAGGGTGAGTATTCTGTGATGGAATGTATTAAGAGGGGAAATACCTTAATACAAGATAAAGTTGGTTAACTCAAGAAGGTCTGAATTAATGAGAAATGGGAAACCCTAACCCTGGTAAGGGAATAGTGGTGTTACCCTTGAATAATGATGTTATATATTGTTTTGCATGGTGCTGATATGAAATTGATGTATTATCATCTGTACTAACCATGCAGGTATGATGTGATGATGAACATAGCCAGGTATGAGCTATGACATTTTATGTATTTACATTGTTTATTGGGCCTTATGTGCCATGCTATACCTTATTGCCTAGTATGAGGTAATAAGAGAAGTAATGGGCCTTAAGTGCCATGAGAAGATGTTTATGTAATAAGCATCATATTTACCTTGGTCAGGTGACCTGAAGGTGATAATTACCTGAAAAAGTGGTAATAATGCTCAATGATGAGCTAAGGGTTTGAATACCCAGAACCATATGATTATGGCATTGAGTTGTAAAGGAATGAAAATTCCCAGTATTGAAATGAGGGACTGAGATCCCCATGTCTTATAAAGACTGAGAAGTGATTAATGGAAATAGTACATGTTTTCTTTATAGCATTTGTCTTATTAAGTTATGTTTGGAAACTTGGCTGATGCTAAAAGAATATGATAATGCACTTAATTAATCAAGTGATACCATATAATGTAGTTGCCCTGATCACAGATCCATCATCGTCAGAATTAGCTGAATGGTGAAACGAGTTTACTCGGAACGCATATTTTTGAATATGTGGGGGTAATTCGGCAATTATATCCTTATGCCCCATAGGCATTGCTACGGGCTATGTCCTATGAACGGGATTGGTTATGGACCATACCCCAATAAGAGCATGGCTACGGGCCATGACTCCACAAAATAATACCGGGCATTGGCTACGGGCCATATTCTGAAGAGAGTATATGCTATGGGCTATAACTCTAATAGCGATGTTGCCAGTATACCCTGGAAAGCTATCTAGAAGAGACACAAGATGTCATGCATGTTATCTCGTACTGATCGAGATAGTTGAGGTCATGGGAATCCGGCTCTTCCATTGACCTATGTGTGGTACTGATGCTTTACGTAACCGTGGTCGGTTGGAGTATGAGCGGTATACCTCATCTCCTCAGGGCATAAGTGTGATTGTAAAATGTAATCAGCCGTATAGCATGTTTGCTTAAGGATTGAATACGGAGATTCATTGGCTGATGTCGCATTTCTTTGTGCATTCCTTAGTAGATAAATGTTAATTATGTTTCTTTATATTCTTTGCAAAATAGACAGATGAATTACTTATCTACCATGGGTAGATGCAATGACCTCCTTGAGAATGGATATTATCTTATTCTGTTCTATGATGAATAATTCTACTTGATAATGTAAAAGTAACCCCTACTCAGTTTTAATTTGATAAACTGCAATAATAATGTTTTTGGCGGAGAGTTATATCTCTCGCTGGGGAAATTTTCAATTGTCTCACCCCCGTGGGAAAACATTTTTAGGTATGCATGGAAGGCAAGGCAGGAAATCCCTAGAACAGAGATGAGCAGAAGCAACAGCAACAACAACGACAGCAATGAGATCTCAGGTGGAGATATTGTCTGTCAAGTCATATAGATAGTAGTCCTATGTGTCGTCTCTGTACTCTCAGGTCCTCGGAGTTTTAAATGATTCAATCAGAGTTTTGGCTTAATGCCTCAAAGTTTTATACTGCCTGTGTATATTTGTTAACAGGGCAGTCAATGTTGTAATCCTTAAAAAGGAATTGTACAGGCTGTGTACTTGTGATCCAGGATGAAATGGAAACACTTTGGTTCATGGTTAAAGAGTTTTCATGTGAATGGATCTCTTTGCAAAAAGTTTTAAATTTTGAGTGATTTTCAGTAACCCACTGCAAATAATTCGCTTCCACATTAGTTAATCTTGTTTTCGCGAGACGGTTGTTACAACATTATTCAATATTACAATATCTTCATCATTAAATGTAAACAAAGTTCAACTAAGATCACTTGACTTAACTAAAAAATCTATCATTTGTAGAAAAAAAGTACAAGTAATTTAGTTCACAAAACAAACTTAGCATGCTCTTTAAAAATATTTTATATCTAGTTGATCTTAATTTTTTACCATGAATAAAATAAATAAAATAAAAACATGTATATCAAAATTTTATTTCATTATAAAACAATGACAAGAATTTGGATATGCATGAGATAAATGTAATTAACTCTAAAAGTAAATCATTGCTAATAATTTAGTTGATATAGGTATTACAAATGGTTGTTTGGTATCATTTGGGAAAGAAAGGACAAATGGGAAAGGAAAGGGAATGGAATTTTTTTTAAAAATGGTTGTTTAGTAACATGTGGGAAAGAGAGGATAACTAAAAAGAAAAAATAATGGAATATTAAAAAAATATGTCTTCATCGCTATGCTGAACAAACATGATTTTTTAAGGTAAAGAGGACTTTAGCCTTATGGTGATCTAAAAAAGCGACAACGACATGATCTAGGATGCCATAACAAATTTAAATATAAGCAACCTAATATAATTAATTAGAATAATGATGATAGATCATGTATTGTAAAATTAAGATATATACTATTTTGGCCTATGTATAGAAAAAAGATAAGATTTTTGTATCCAAGTAATACATACTCAATGAGAAAATAGGTCATTAACTTATATAGTTGAATGAATAATGTACGCGAATCATTATTTTTTAATACTAACACTAAGATATTGTTAATATATACCACTTGATAATATTCAATTGTCAAGAGTATATAATGGTGATAAACCTAATTTTTTAGAGTGATCTAATATTATTAATTAAAATTTGATCTCACATATTTATCAGCAACACAAAAAAAAATTAAGATCAGAAAATATTACTAAATATGACATTAACAACAATTCCAACAAAAAGAGAACCTAAATCAAACTCAAGGCATGGAATAAATCATTCCCGTCTACAAGATTTGTCAAGCACGATGTCCCTTAATAAAAGGACCAGAGTTTGACTCCCAGAGGCCGCATTGAATTTACCACCCTTCTGAGCGTTTGCCTCTACTAGGGGTTGAGGGAGGGAGAGAGTAATGTCTATCATGGTTCAAATAAATCATTGTTTTACATGTAAGTTTTATATAAAATAACAAGAACTTCTCATTTGATGGTTTGACATGTAAAATATATAGACAAACATGTCAATGACTCTCAAGTTTAGGTTTTTATCATATATAAAAAAAAGGCATATTGTATATTCTCTTTCAGAAAAAATCTTAAGAACACTGATAATATATGTACAAAAAAAATCATAGATATGAGAACCCTTTTTCAGAAACGAGAAATTAGCTGACTTCATACACAATGAAAAGATGTTAATTTGTATTGTCCTTGCTACTACGTAGCTGTGCCTTGGAGACTGTTGTTTGAGGAGAGAAAATAGGAAAGACCTAAACGTTGTCGGTCACCCAGAGATGCGATTTAAAAGATGCCCCTTTTAACACTGTCTAGGTAGATTGGCTGCGGATAATGGTACCTGGTGCAGGGACAAATATAATTTTAGTATACAAGGAACAATCTAATAGTCGGAGAAGGCACTCACCAGAAGTAGAGGCAAAAATAGAAGGACCTATCCAATGTCGGAGCAGAATGGATAAGGAACAATCTAATGCCCAGAGAAGGCCCCCACTAGATAATGGCCTATCCAACGTCTCCGGTTACCCGATTAGGCCTGGCCGCAGTAGACGAACCACGTCGAAGACTCCTTGCAGAAACAATCATAGACTTCTGATGGCTAATACATAGGCAAAATAGATTGAATCTTGACGAAGAAGACCAGACAGAAGAAGACTTGCAGCGGCACAAAGAGAGGGAGTGCTTGTTCTGGTTTTGGAGGCAGGACTTTGGCATCGTTCTATTTCCAGAGTGGGAGCGAGAGCGAGGGTTTGGCGTCGTTGTTTTGTTTTTGGAGCGGTAGATATAGAATGGAAGGGAGGCATGCATTGGAAAGCAATCTACCATCTAAATGAATTAGGATTCAATAAGGTACAAAAAAGGAAACTGCAATTGTTGTTTAAAATTAACGACTGATCTATTTAAACAGTTATGACTATCTAAAAGGAAAATGATAAATATCCACAATCAAATGGACTCTTCACTGAAGTAAAAGAAATAATGGTTGGTTTAATATAGTTAATATTGGTTAGGAAAAAGGTTAATGAGGGTCAGGAGCATTCCTTGGGTAAATTAAATAATAGTCTGGGATACATTTCCAAAGGTCAGGGATAAGGCTTTGGAAAAATTTAATATAATCATCAAGGATAGCATCACAAGGGTCAGGGATAAGCCTTCGAAAAAATTAATACACTTTTCAGGGATTATGTCCTTGAGGAAAAATCCTTCGGCCTTGTTGAGTTTTGTAGTAGTGATTGAGGGGAAATAGTCTTTAGAAAATATTGAAATATGAAACAATGCTAAGTGAGTATTTTTTTAACAATTCAGAAATAAATTGTTTTGTTCGAGATAATACGTGAAAATGCGTAAATGACGAATAAAACATGAATAATTCGTAAAATTAGGGAAAATTACAGGTTTAATATGAAATTCATGTGTACCATACGTCTAATAAAAAAAATCACATATTATACGTGAATAATTGAAAATTTCAGAGAATTATGTGAATATGACGTGTTGTTTAACTATGGTCTTTTACAATATGTAGCTAGTACAACAGATGATATCATGTTGTGTAATAATAGCATATTACAATGGTTTAGTTTATGTTGTGTAATGGAGGTCTATTACAACGATGTTTTATGTGTGGATATTACAATAGGTTACAACATGTTGTGTAATTATAATATATAACAACAGGTTGGAGTCTGTTGTCTGATATTGGGATATAACAACGAGTTTCAATATGTTGTATTATGGTGGTCTATTACAACATGTACCAACTACAACATGTAAAGGCATATTGTATAATTAATACATACTACAACGGGTGAGTCTGTGTTGTGTAATGATGGTCTATTACAATATGTGACTATTACAACGGGTCAAAATATGTTGTGTAAATAACATCTTTTACAATGGTTTTGAATATGTTGTGATACTAAAACCTATTACAACACTTTAGTAGTTTTTGTAGTATCCCCCTATACTAGAACATGTTTGGCATGTTGTAAATGACTTGTGTTGTATAAAATATACAATATACAACACAAAAATGGGCTTGTTGTGATAAGTATGCTAACTACAATACAATCATCAGAACTGTTGTCTATCTCCCATTGTAAAAAGCATTTTCTGTAGTAGTGACTTTTCATGCATAGATAGTTCCATTTGCAACAGCAAATTTCAAAATAGAATTACATATATATTTCATGTGTATTCTACCCGGTTTTACTTTTTTAGTCATATAATTACTTTGTTATCAACATAGTTACTTTTTGGTCTTCCAGTTACTTTTTTTGTCATATAATTACATTCGCGACTGACGGGTAGTGAAAATCTAGGCTACCCGCACGGTTATTGAATGAACAGCTACATGCACTGACCTCCATCCTTCCAGTCGCTTACCTACCTCAAGGAGTGACTCTTTTTTGGTCTTTAGCTGAGGGAAAGAAGGTCTATTGGCCTTCTCAAGAACCTTTTAATGGCAGTGGAGAAGTGGATGAGGATCGAGGAAGTATTCTCACTATGGCGATTCAGAGAAGAGGGCATGCCTCCTAGTTATTATTGTTGAGATCCTCTTTTCTTCTGGATAAACCTCCATGATATGTGAATGTAGTGGGCCTTCTTGCATGGGCTTTGCTTGCTTACTGGCTTCACTGAGGATGGGATTCCCTACTCGATGAGTTAGCCTAGGCTATTAAGCACCTT